>CAUYRT010083771.1:0-31377 GCA_963574885.1 Lepilemur ruficaudatus | reverse complement strand
TTAGTTGGCCAATTAATTTCTTTCTTTCTATTTATAGTAGAGACGGGGTCTCACTCTTGCTCAGGCTGGTTTCGAACTCCTGAACTTGAGCGATCCGCCCGCCTCGGCCTCCCAGAGTGCTAGGATTACAGGCGTGAGCCATCACGCCCAGCCCTATTCTTAAATTCTAATACACACTAGTAAGTATTTAATACACACTAGTAAGTATTTAATTTGGTAATCTCTTAATGAATTAACCACAAATGTTTCCTCTTCCTAGCATTTCAAACTATAAAAGAATTAAAGCAGAAAGTTATATTAAATTCATTAAATGTATATTAATTCAGATACATTTTTCTATACATGACAGTTTTCTGTAGTCTTATCTTTTACTACAGTTCACTGTTTGTTACGTTAAACAAATCTAGGTATTTGGTATATAATCTGTAAACTCTTCTAGAATAAGGGTTCATTTTTTTTGTTTTGTTTTTTTAGAATAACGGTTCTTAACCTTTTTGTGTCCTAGATGACTTTGAAAATCTGATGAAAGTTAGGCTGGATACATATAAAATGTTATTTAAAACTTTCGGGGAGTCGGGCTCGGTGGCTCATGCCTGTAATCCTAGCACTCTGGGAGGCCGAGGCAGAAGGATAGCTCAAGGTCAAGAGTTCAAGACCAGCCTGAGCAAGAGCGAGACCCTGTCTCTACTATAAATAGAAAGAAATTAATTAGACAACTAAAAATATATGTAAAAAATTAACCGGGCATGGTGGTGCATGCCTGTAGTCCCAGCTACTTGGGAGGCTGAGGCAGAAGGACTGCTTGAGCCCAGAAGTTTGAGGTTGCTGTGAGCTAGGCTGATGCCATGGCACTCTACAGCCCAGCAACAGAGTGAGACACTGTCTCAAAAAAAAAAAAAAAAAAACAAAAAAAAACTTTGCGGGAGTATGTTTACTAACCCCTTACCTTAAAGGTTTATCCTGATTAAAAACTGGTTTAAAAGTGCAGAATACTATATATAGTATGCTACTTTTTATTAAGAAAAGGTGGAAAATAAGAACACATAAATTTGTCTTTAAAGAAATCATGGGGCCGGGTGAGGTGGCTCACACCTGTAATCCTAGCACTCTGGGAGGCCAAGGCAGACAGATCATTTCAGCTCAGGAGATCGAGACCAGCCTGAGCAAGAGTGAGACCCCATCTCTACTAAAAAATAGAAAGAAATTAGCTGGACAACTAAAAAATATATATATATTTAAAAAAAAATTAGCCGGGCATGGTGGTGCACACCTGTAGTCCCAGCTACTTGGGATGCTGAGGCAGGAGGATTGCTTGTGCCCAGGAGTTTGAGGTTGCTGTGAGCTAGGCTAATGCCACAGCACTCTAGCCCAAGCAACAGAGTGAGACTCTGTCTCAAAAAAAAAAAAAAGAAAGAAAGAAAGAAAGAAAGAAACCATGGAAGGAAGCCACGCACAGTGGCTCACGCCTGTATTCTCAGCAATTTGGGAGGCCGAGGCAGGAGGATCACTTGATGTTAGGAGTTTGAGACCAGCCTGAACAACACAGTGAGACCCAATCTCTACAAAAAGTAGAAAAATTAGCTGGGTGGGGGTGCCTATAATCCCACAGAGGCTGAAGCAGGAGGACTGCTTGAGCCCAGGAGTTTGAGGTTACAATGAGCTATGATGTTGTCACTGCGCTCTAGCCTGAGTTACAGAGTGAGACCCTGTCTCAACAGTAAAAGAAAAAGAAAAGAAACCCTGGAAGGATAAATAAAAACAAATAATATAGTTAACTGGGTAGGGGGGAGACAAGATAGAGGCATAATATAGAACACACCAACATGGTGGGAATAAGACCTTCTCTGCATAAACCTTTTTACATTCTTTTGACTTTCAAACTCTGTAAATGTACTATTTACATTGAAACATTAAATAGCAAAAACCAAATGATAAATTCTTTTTTTTGTGTGTGAGACAGGGTCTTGCTCTGCTGCCCAGGCTAGAGTGCAGCGGTGTCATCATAGCTCACAGCAACCTCAAGCTCCTGGGCTGAAGCGGTCCTCCTGCCTCAGCCCCCCAAGTAGCTGTGACTAAAGGTGTGAACCACCACACCTGGCTAATTTTTTTTTTCCTATTTTTAGTAGACACGGGGTCTTGCTTTTGCTCAGGCTGGTCTCAAACTCCTGGCCTCAAGTGATTCTCTCACCTTGGCCTCCCCAAGTGGATAAATTCTAACAAACAAAATATGTGCTATAGGTTTGTCTCTTACTTACTTGGTCAAGATTGTATTTAGTGAAGATGATGCTAAATATCAGGTTTTCACATTCATGAAGCATACCTAAACATGATTAATTTACACTAACAGTAATGATCATAAGGCATTTACAGTTAAAGATAAAGCTGTTTTGAATCATTACAGGTTCATGAGACACCATGTCCACTGCCTACAGCATTGTGTTAGGTTGGAATAAAAAACTGGACAACGACTAGAAAACTAAATAAGGTGAACTATGCAAAGCAAAGTGCTTTGTATGGCACAGAGGAAGTGCTCAAAAAAAAATCAGGTGACCAGAGATAAACAAGCAAACAGATCTGGGAAGTACAGAGCAACATACCTGCTTGATCCTCTTTCAGCGTGTTGGAGATGGTGGAGCCCGTCAGCGCCGCGAGCGTTGCCGACGGGGACGCCCTGTACCGAGAAAGTCTGCTCAGAAGCATCTCATTAATGCTTTTCGCAGACTCGCCCTCTTTTCTCATTAGAATTGTGCGTTCCTGAAGTGGGTTGGCTACAAAGACACCATTTTCAACCTAATATTAAGGAAAAAAAAAAAGCTCCTAAAATAATGTTTCCATTTAGTTAGCACATTTTAACTTGAGATTATCGTGAACTAGTTGATTAAAAACATTTTAAAAAAACTGCACTCCAGTAAATGTAGACCTCAAAACTTAAGTGTTCTATAGAAACTACTGTAAACAAAAGAGGCTAAGTTTGAGAGCTTTCATTTTTCATAATAGCCCAGAATCTAAATGTAATGAGCCAAGTTTAATAGGTTCTATGAAAAGTTGATTAAAATTCCTTATACCAAGTTCCACAGGCAGTGGAACTAATTACATGCCTCTGACAGGTAGAAGTAAGACGACAGGAAAACAAATCAATCCGTCTTTGATTTACTATTAAGGACAACTATGAGGATAATGTCGTCTCGAAATACAGTTAGTGGCTAAAATCCAAACTCCATATTATTACAGCGGTGGTTAACATTAGCACCAGCAGCTTGGGCACTGCCAGAGCAGCGATGGACAAAGGAAGACTCGGCTACAAGTACGTGTCAACTGGGTCTCCGCTGGTGCTTGGCAGCTCTTTCATTCATCACTTCAATATTCCTCAGCAAAATCTCTGGAGTGGTGATTCCAGAATTCCTTCACTGATTTTGAGCTTGAATTTCAGCAGACCACCTGGCTTTCTTTAGAGCTAAAATGATCCACTTACCAAAAGCTTCTCCTACTCATCTCTCTTCCAACTCAAGACTCTTTGAACCCAGCCTCATTTATTCTTCCTTTCCTCTTAATTCAGAGAAGAAGCATTTCAGCTCATACTACTTGAGGCGAACCTTCCACTTCTGCCTCGAATTCTGTGCTCCCCTCAGCCCCTTCATCATCAGTGTCTCCCTCTCTACTGACTTCCTTCTTTTGTTTTCAAATATTCACAGATCTCAGATCTTAAACAAAACCTTGGTGGCCCATTAAAACATCATCCCTTTTCCCCACTTCCATTCATTGTCAATGTCTCAAATATCCCACTGTGCGCTTCTAGACCTGGGTCCCTGGATCTGGCTCAGAAACTGGTCCCACCAGTTAAGATTAAGAAGGACAGGCCTGCAGCTGTGGGGTATGGCAATAAGAGGGTGCAGGAGTGCGAAGCGGCAAGTCTTCAGAAGCACGTAGAAAGCAAAGAAGGAATCCAAAGGGAAAGGTTGGTAACAGAGAAGAGGCAAGAGAAAGTGAGCAAAACCCGGAGTACAGCCAGGAAAGATCCCGAAAGGTGGGGATAGTGGGGGAGTCTGTTATGACACATCCACAAATGATAAAGGAAAAGATTTGTTAGAGTCCAAAAATGCTGTTTCTATTTCCTCGAGCCCTGCTTCTTAACCCTTTGAAGTTGCTGATCTCTGACCTCAGCACCCTCTAATGAGTGGACACTCTTGGTGGTCTACCACTAACTTAAAACCCAAACCTTCAACCTTTTCCTTGCCTTCCTTGTAGATTGTGCCATGGTTCGGCCTTCTCGAGATTCTCCTTCTTCAGTGTGGGTGGCAGAACACAATCCTTGCTTGTTTCTTTTTACCGTGAACACGTATCTCTGTGTTCACTGTACTCACTGTGTTGGTGAGTGGAGTCCTGGCCCTCCCTCCTCTTTTCTTCTTTGCTGGTCTCCATCACCACTTGCTCAAGGGGGAGCTTGCCCCAGATTAGACCAGCTTCGGGTGTCCAAGACCTCTGCCTGCCACACGCTATCCCTAGACTTTCCTGTGGTGGGCTCTTTCCCATCATTCAGGTCTCAGGTAGAATGTTACCTACTCGAAGAGGCCTTCCCTGATTGCCAATCCAAAGAATTATCTCCCCTAGGCCACCAAGTCAGAGCATAGCACACTGTTTTCTTATCTGCACAGCACTTACCACTCTCTGAAATTATTGTTGTCCTACTATCTCTGCCCACCCCAACTGAATGTCAGCTGCCTGAGAGCAGGAATCCTGCCTGCCTTGTTCACATAACGTGCCCAGAGCTCAGGAGGCGTTCAATAAATTCCTGATGCCTTGATGAGTGAACAAATCAATGCCCTCCCCCAAATCCAACTCCAACTTCTCTGTGGTGACCCCAACACTTCTATCTACAAACTTATTCTTTTTATTTTTTTTTGAGACAGAGTCTCCCTCTGTTGCCCAGGCTAGAGTGCCATGGCGTCAGCCTAGCTCACAGCAACCTCAAACTCCTGGGCTCAAGCGATCCTTCTGCCTCAGCTTCCCGAGTAGCTGGGACTACAGGCACACACCACCATGCTCGGCTAATTTTTTCTATATATTTTTAGTCGGCCAACTAATTTCTTTCTATCTTTTTGGTAGAGACAGGGTCTCGCTCTTGCTCAGGCTGGTTTTGAACTCCTGACCTTGAGCGATCCTACCATCTCAGCCTCCCAGAGTGCTAGGATTATAGGAGTGAGCCACCGCGCCTGGCCTACAAACTCATTCTTGCTATTAAGATCTAGTCCCATTTTTTTAACTGCCCCTTACCCTCCCCACTGACACTTCTAATTGAATAGCCTCCTGTCATCTAAAATTTAACATGTCCACACCTTACTACATTGTTTTATCCCCACACTCCTGCCAGATTAACCTTTAGCAAGCATAGCTCTATTTATGTTACACAATTCTAAATATAACCCTTCAGAAGCATCCAAGATAAAAATCAATCACTTTAAGTTTGGTATTCAAAAGCATTACCCAATCTGGCCCTATGAGAAAATCAATGTATAACTTAAAAAAAAAAAAAAAACCACAACATTATTGTGTTTGAGTACTTTGGAAAATATTGAAAAGAAAGACTCATAAAGCACCTATGAGATGCAAGGAGGACTTGAGGTTTGGTCCACGAATGATAAATCTTCTGGGAATCTGTATTTTAGCAAAGAAGCTCTTTGGGGTAAAAATATGCCCATTTAGGAAGGAGGAGAAGAGCTGGGAGGATGAGCAGCTGCCCAGAGTTCACTGTGACCAGGAGCTTCCCTCCTGGTGACCACCCTGGTCTACGCCACCATCATCTCAAGCCAGACGACTGGACCAGCCTCCCAACCTGTCTTATTGGTACTTCTTTTCATTCTTTTTGTTCAGAGGCCATCCTAATCTTCTCTGTCTTGTTCCAATTTGGCTATCTGTGCTGCCAAAGCAAACACTTATCAGTACTTGTAAGTACTGGAGTGGAATCATAATTCACAGCAAATCTAATTCTTTCCAATAATTATCATCAGCCAAATCTATGTGACAAGTATCTATGCTATTTAAAAACCAAAGTTAATCATGAATCAGTAAAAAATTTCAGGGTTATAACCTTAAGAATCATCTCATTTAAAACTTTATTTCATATATAAAGTTTTCGGCCTGGTTTGGCCCAGGAGAGCTATGGCTAAGTTCTATAATTTGTGAGTTTTGAAACAGGTGATTTTATTATCTATTCAATAATTTAAATTTTAAAAACCAAAATTAAAAATACTTCAGTGTCCCCACAGTCCAATCCACTACCTGCCTCCAATTTCTTTCCTGCTTTCATGGCAAACCCCTAGAGAGAATGATCTAATCTTCTCTAACTTACCCTCTCCACCGTACCCTCAATCAACTCCTTCTGGCTTCCAGCTCTAAGACTTCCCAGAATCAGCTCTTGCTAAGGCTCCAACGGCTTCCATGTTCTACATTCAAAAGACCCCTTTCAGTCTGAATCTTGACTTCTCAGCAGAATTCAGTGCTGTTAAACAAGTTCTCCTTTTTTATAAAAACTTACTTTTTTTAAGTGAATTCTTTTAGAAAGCCTATTGTTAAGCTTTTAGAATGTATGAAAAGATGAATGGCAGAAAGTCTTGCCCCACCAGTTCCCTTCCTCAGAGGAACCAATGCTGCCAGTTTCTTGTTATGTTTGTTCATTCATTCATTCAGCAAATATTTAATAAGCACCTACTGTGTGCCAGGCACTGTTCTAGGTGCTGGGGATACAGCCAATAAAAATGACAAAAATCCCTGACCTCCTGGAGCTGACATTCTAGGCAGAAGAGAAAGTCAATAAATAAGCAAATAAATGGCTAGTTACAAGAAAAATAAAGTATAGCAAAGGATATAGAGAGGGACAGGATTTTATTTTATATAAAATATTTTTGGCCAAGCATGGTGACTCTCGCCTATAATACCAACACTTTAAGAGGCCAAGGTGGGAGGATTGCTTGAGGCCTGGTGATCAAGGTTGCAGTGAGCTGTGATCGTGTCACTGCACTCCAGCCTGGGCAACAAGTGAGATCCTGTCTTTAAAAAAATAATAAGACTAAGAAGGAACAATCAGTGAGTAAGAGAAGTACTATGGGGTGCTCACAGGCCAAGTGAAAACAGAGTTTCAAGACCCAGGGAATGGCCAGGCACATTGGCTTATGCCTGTAATCCTAGCACTCCGGGAGGCTGAGGCGGGAGGATCACTCAAGCTCAGGAGTTCGAGACCAGCCTAAGCAAGAGCGAGACCCTGTCTCTATTAAAAATAGAAAAAATTATCCAGGCATGGTGGCACGTGCCTGTAGTCCCAGCTACTCAGGAGGCTGAGGCATGAGGATCCCTTGTGCGCAGAGCGAGACTATCTCAAAAAAAAAAAAAATTAAATTAAAAAAAAAAGACTAGAGGAATGATCAACCACGTCAAATACTGCTAGAAGGTCAAGTAAAAAGAAGATGGAGTTGACCACTGAATTTAGCAATGTGGAAGCCACTGGTGAAC
Organism: Lepilemur ruficaudatus; assembly: GCA_963574885.1. Taxonomy (NCBI): domain Eukaryota; kingdom Metazoa; phylum Chordata; class Mammalia; order Primates; family Lepilemuridae; genus Lepilemur; species Lepilemur ruficaudatus. The sequence continues at coordinate 23,874 of CAUYRT010083771.1, read as the reverse complement.
TTTAGTAAGAGCTATCTGGTGGTGTGATGAGGATACAAAAGGGACTGGAGTGTGTTCAGGAGAAAATGGAAGGAGAGGAGGTAAAAAAAAAAAACAGTAAGAATAAACTCTTTCAAGAGTTTTGATAGAGGAATCGAAAGATAGAGGAGTACCTTGAGGTGGATGTGAGTCAAGAGAGGTGGTTTTGTTTTTTCAAGATGGGAGCTACTCTAATTTATTTGTATGTTGCGGTGGATGATCCACTGAGAGAAGAAAATTGTTAATGCAAGAGAAAGGCAACTGCAGAAAAAATCCAACCTCCACCCCCCTTTTATTACACAGCAGGTGGTGAATACAGTGTTTCGAGCCTAGCTTTTTGGACTAAGCAACATGACTTGGAAATTAATCTACTTCGGTCTATGCAGATCTGCTTCATACTTTCTAATGGCTACACAGCGTTCCATTCTGTGAATCTACCACAGGCGGTAAGCCAGATATCTGTGTTTAGCTTCCCAAGTTAGCATTTTAGAAAAGCTGCTAAATTAGTGGCCAGTGACAATTTAAAAATTTTTTTTCAATGATCAAAAATTTCAGACATGTGCAAAAACAGGGAACAGTATGACTATAATAGTATATAGTATATGAACTTCCACACACCCATGATTCAAATTCAACTACTGCCCAGATAGTGCCACGTCTGTTTAACTGACCACCTCTCTTTTTTTGTTCAACTACTTTAAAGTACATCCCAAATATGTAATTCCATTTCTGAATATTCTGAATACTTCATTAAGCATCTCTAAAAATATGGACATTTTCTTATATATGTCATCATATTTAAAAAGTAAATTATGACTAACCCTTTGGTTTCATCTAATACTCAATACTTTTATATTCAGATTTCAAATTGTCTTCACAAAGTTTTTTTACTGATGATATGTTTGATTCAGACACCAAAAATGATTCAAAGGTTGTTCTTTTAATCTAGAGCAGGCTACTTCCTACCCAACTTTTTATTTTATGCAACAAGAAGGAACTATTTTAGTTGTTCTATTTCCCACAGGGCAGGTATGGGCTTTTGATTATATAACCATATGTCTAAATATATCTTTATGTTGTCTTTACAGTTGATTGATACTTTGGTTGAATACTTACTTTTGGGTGAAAATCAATTTCCCTGAGAATTTTGAAAGCAGAGCTCCATTTTTGCATTCAGGAATGCTACTTGAAGAGCCTAGTGCCTCATCATTTGTATATAATTTTTAACATTTTTTTGGAACCTTTAAAATCCTCTTTTATCCCTGGTAATGTGAAATTTCACGATGATGGGTCATGGTGTAGGCATTTTTCATTCACTGCGTCAGATACCTTTTACTGCAGACACCAATGTCCTCTGGTCTGAAATATTTATTGTATTATTTCTTGATCATGTTCTCCTCTTTATTTTCTGTTCTCTTTTTGTTTTTGTTTTTGTTTTTTTTTTTTTTGAGACAGAGTCTCACTCTGCCTGGGCTAGAGTGCCGTGGCGTCAGCCTAGCTCACAGCAACCTCAAACCCCTAGCCTAGGCTCAAGTGATCCTTCTGCCTCGGCCTCCCAAGTGGCTGGGACTATAGGCATGCGCCACCATGCCCGGCTAATTTTTTCTATATATTTTTAGTTGGCCAATTAATTTCTTTCTGTTTTTGGTAGAGACAGGGTCTCACTCTTGCTCAGGCTGGTCTCGAACTCCTGAGCTCAAATGATCCGCCCGCCTCGGCCTCCCAGAGTGCTAGGATTACAGGCATGAGCCACCGTGCCCGGCCCTGTTCTCTTTTTGGAACTCCTATTAGCAAGGCTTTAGATGGATGACTCCACTACATCTTTGATCTTTTCTCTCCTATTTGCTGTTATTTATCTATTTGTCCTAGCTTCTGAGAGATTTCTTCTTTAACTCTTTTTTGTATTTTATTTTACTTTATTTTTTTGAGATAGAGTCTTGCTCTCCTGCCCAGGCCAGAGTGCAATGGGATTATCACAGCTCACTGTAACCTCAAGCTCCTGGGCTCAAGTGATCCTCCTCCCTTAGCCTCCCAAACAGCCGGGACTACAGACATGCACCACCCTGCTCAGCTAATTTTTCTATTTTTTGTAGAGACAAGGTCTCACTATGTTGCTCAGGTTGGTCTTGAACTCCTGGCTTCCCACTATAGCCTCACAAAGTGCTAGGATTACAGGCATGAGCCACTGCACCTAGCCAAACTCTTATTAATTTTTAAATTTTAATAATCATAGTTCTAATTTCCAGGAGCTCTTTCTCATTCTCTGATAATTCTCTTTTTTTGTGACATCCTGTTCTGTTTTATGAATGCAGTATCTTCTCATATCTCACAGAGTACTTAGTGCTTATGGAGTTTTACGCTATTCCTTCTGTTACCTATTTTTAAATTTCTTTTTATCATTTTTAATGTTCATATTGGAGGCTTTCCTCACTTGTCTAGTGATCCTTGGTTGTCTGCTTTTTTTAATTTCAAAGCTTTTTATTAGGAAAAAATTTCAATGTACACAAAAGAAGAAAGTGTAGAATAATGAGCTTCCCATGTGCCCATCACTTGGCTTCAATCATTATCACTACTTTGCCAACGTGTTTTAATTACTCTCCCCACACGTAAGTCTCCAACGTTTGGAGGTTTGTTTGTTGGGTTTTTGTTTTGTCTGCTCTTTTTCAGCAGTTCAGCACTAATCAGGAATTCTGTGGACATGGTTGAGGCTTGCTTACTGGAAGACATGACTTATGGGTGATTCACCAAGGAAGTAAGTCTTTTCCTTAGATGAACCGAACATCTGTATATAGAAGTCTTTTTTTCAAGGTCATTCAATTTCTTCGGAAAATAAATGTCTAGTCTTATGCATCTGAGTGCAAATGTGTGCACCAGGAGGGGGCCGGCAGGCCCTTGTGTAAATTCTCGGGCGACCACGCTGTCTCACAGGGCTCTGTGCCACATCTGATGCCACCAAGTCCTAAGACGCTCTAGGGATGGGTGAGTCATCTCTCTTTCTCTTGGTATTCCCCTGAACATACACTTTTAGTCTTGGCTTTCTCTACACTTAAGGACGGGAAAAGACACTATACTCTCCATCTTCTAATGTAGGGGGACAAGAGATACTGCCTAGAGTTCATGAACAAGAAATTAAGGTTTAATACTCAATTACAAATATAACCAAAACAAAAACTAAAATGAATGAAATAAATACACTAGGAGGAACAAGGAAAGAAACACGGAGAATTGCGCCAAATCCTCATCACAGCAAAAAATAAAAAATAATCAATGAATAATGTCTGAAGCTCATAAACAAGAAACAGCAATATAAGCATTTTACTTAGAGATATGAAGGTAACCTCTGGAAGAACGTGACTGCCTAGGAGGAGCATGCTAGGGATGGGGCAAGGGACTCCTGCTTTTCATTATGAGCCTGTATCAAAGAAAACTGTGTGTGGATTTCTCTGATACAATTTTTTTCTTTTAACAATAGCATATAAGGGAAAGGGAGAATTCATCAATGTTCCCATTATTCTTAGGATAAAGATCTAAATTCTTTAAACAGCTGGTAAGTCTGTTTAAAAACAAATTTTTATAAAAAAGCTCTCCTGACAATTATGAACACATGTTCAATCTCTTGCAGACCAATTCAAAGATTCATTCTGGCAAGGACATTTTAGAAAAAAGATAATGGTTAGAGAATACGTGAAGCTCAACAGAAAAAGAAAAGAATGTACGGGTAAAGGTTACTAGACTCCTGACTGACAGTCAGCTAGTGGGATGGATGAGTGGTTTCCCAGAACATGTTTTAATCGTTTTAAAATTTATTAGAAAATGGCTTTGGTGTTTTCTTTTGTTTTTTTTAACAGGAATGCTAATTTCTTCCCAGAAGGAGACTATAAATTACATCATGAGAAAAGGTTTTGTCACAGACCTGGCTTGGGGCAATTTTTTTCTTTTATAAGTCTCTACAAATTATCTGGACCATCTCTGTCCAATAAAACATTCTTCAATGACAAAAATATTCTATATTTTTGCTGCTTGATGAAGCAGCCACTAGCCACATGTGGCTACTGAGCACGTGAAATATAGCTAATAGGACTAAGCAACTAAAGTTTTAATTTGATTTAATTTTAATTGAAACTTAAATAGCCGTGTGTGGCCAGTGGTTACTGCACTGGACAGTGTGGATCTAGACCACCTTGGCTCTCCTCTCTGTATTCCTCTGGCCACTTTCTTTTCCTAAAGTACGCTTGCTCCTGCACAGAACCTTTGTACTTGTGGTCTCCTGTTCTTGGAATGGTCTTCCCTTACCTACTCCCCAACTTCTTTGTCTGCTTAATGATTACTTTTCCTTTACTACCTAAAATTATCTTGCCTACTTATATGCTCACTTGTTTATGGTTAATTTGTTTCTCTCTCCACCACCATGATTCCAACCCATCCAACTCTGGAGCTAGAATGCAAGTTCCATTTGGGCCAGAACCCTGCCCACCCTGCCTGTCACTGTATTCCCACCACCTAGATAAGCCACTGCTTGGCTCACAATGAGCACTTGGCTGACATCTAACGGATAAATGTCTTCTTACAATTTTAACTGTCATCTCTCTCGAAGACTCCCAATTTCTATCTGTAGACACATTCTTGCCACTGCAACATTTCCAATAGCGCCATGAGCAATTCTGCTTAAATACCCTACTGTCTACACATTAAATAATGTTATCTCTTCTCTGTTGTCAGATTAACCTTCAGAAAGCTTGGCTCTATTTATGTAATACAAGTCCAAACAAAGAAACCTTCAAAGATATCTAAGAGAAAAATCAATTTTAAGGAAACAGTGAACACACTGTACATCCTGCAAGGTTCTTAGGCCCTTTATACACCAATATAGAAAGAAAGCAAACAGAAATGTTTCTGCAAAGACACAAACGAGAAAGTTAAACTTACCACAAGTTCAAAAATGTCCATGAAGACAGAATGTCCCTTCGGTGTTTTCTCATTCAGACTGGCAGGAGACCAAATCCAATAGAAATAAGTGCCATCTGAAGAGAGGTGCACGGTGCTCATGGTGCTGCCAACGGGGAGGTGATTGGCTGGCATTGGCACCATCTGGCACACCTGGACAAGAAAGGGAGGAAATCTTCATCACCAGACATACAAATTCTGATTAATCTTATCAGCTCATTATTAATGCTGTTTTGTCCGAGATGAGAATTCATTAGGCTTCCTGATCAAAATAAAACTGATATTTACCTCTAACAATAATATTAAAAAATTACATGGCAAAAATATAAAAGTTCATACAATGGCCAGTAGAATAAATATGAATAGTCATTCAACAGATGAAAAGATTCGAGACTAATGGAAATTGCACTTAATAAGAAAATGTATTTACTAAACATTTTGAATCTGTTATGCATATGTGTTTTATCTAGCACTTATTAAAAATAAAGTACTTGAGAAATAGCACTTTATCAAATTTCTTTAGTAAATGAATTTAAGATTATGTTTAAAAGATTAGAACAATGTCTTATTCATCTTTATATCCCCCACACCTAATTCAGAACTTCATTCCAAGTTATTCAATAAATATGGAAGGAAGGAAAAAGGTGACAGCAAAATGAAGACAAGAGGGAAAGCTGAGAAGAGGGGGAAAGAGAAACAGAGTAAAAAACCATGAAGGCCGGCCGGGCGCGGTGGCTCACGCCTGTAATCCTAGCATTCTGGGAGGCTGAGGAGGGTGGATCGCTCAAGGTCAGGAGTTCGAAACCAGCCTGAGCAAGAGCAAGACCCTGTCTCTACTAAAAATAGAAAGAAATTAATTGGCCAACTGAAAAATATATATATATAAAAAAAAAAATTAGCCAGGCATGGTGGCACATGCCTGTAGTCCCAGCTACCTGGGAGCCTGAGGCAGAAGGATTGCAAGAGTGTGAGGTTGCTGTGAGCCAGGCTGATGCCACGGCACTCTAGCCTGGGCAACATAGTGAGACTGTCTCAAAAAAAAAAAAAAAAAAAAAACACATGAAGGCTCATGACAGATCCTAACTTATCACATGAGGGCTTATTGATATTCACCAAGTCCCTCATGAAGAAAAGACAAACACCAATTCTCTATACTAGACATGAAGGTACGTGTTTCTAATACTAAATATCCTCTGTTTGAGCATAATGAATAAGCTTTGCATCATTCCACAATAAACGTGTAGCTTCATACTAATTTTTACTGCAGAGATAAGCACTTAAAGTTAGAGAAAATGAGAACCAAAAAACTGCTGGCTAGGTTTTTGGGTTTTTTTTAAATCTGGAAATAGAAGAGCTTAAGAACTCAAAATAAGAGTAATTAGAGAAGGTCAGATGCCTTTAGGGAACAGTTAAGAACAAATTTCAATTACCCCATTGCTTTGGGTGGGTCGCTAGTTTTCCTAAGGCTACTTTTGACCCCTCAACTCATTTCATATAAACTTCTTTCCAGACTTGTTTTGTCCAGTTCAAAAGTAGAAACTCATTAGTTGTTGTAACCACACTTTGAACTTGTAGTGCCAGGAAGTCCAGAAAGTTGACAGCTACCCATTGGCCTATGCTATCCCCAAATTGCTCCCAATGCATGTATCTGGTTAGTGACCTACAGCACTACTTTCTTGGGCAATGTCAAAGTTTTTGCATCCCAGAAAAATGGATGGTAAAAAAAAAAAAGTCTTTACAACAACACAGAGGAACCTGGCATTGCTTCAAACATAAACCATGTTCTGAGGTTTAACATCTGTTTAACTCCCAGCTTTATAACTTCTATTTCAAATAAATATGAGGCATTCTCCTCTATCTGCATTCGTGACAAGATCAAATGGGCATATACTTGTTAATTTGTTCATTTTGTTCCTCCAACAATAATTGAGCACATACTATGTGCTCTGGAGATGACAATGATGAACAAGTCTCAGTCCCTATTCTATAGGAAAGTTAGTTGAGTGACAGACAAAAATAGATGTGACATTCCACTTAATTCCTGGATTCCTTAATTCCTTCTCAGGGCCCTCACTCCACAGATGGTAACTCTAACCATTCAGTTCAACTTTGGTTGAAAGGCAGAAAGTTGCAGTGTAAAGATTTCAAGCTTTAGAGCTGAGAACCAAAGGTTCAAGTTCTGGTGCTGCTACTATTAGCTGTGTGGTCTTGGGCAACTTACTTAACCTCACTAAGCCACATTCCTTCATTCAACAATAAACACCTGCTGAGTGCTTACAAGGTCCCTAGCCTCAGTTGCTTTATCTATAAGATAAACCTACCATAGGTTATATCACACAGGCAGGGAGAGGAAGTATATGTAAATTGCCTAGGCCAGGGCCTAGCACAGAAAGAGAAATTGATAAATGGTAGCTACCATTATTGTTATTATTATCAATCAAATGTCAGGCACCATGTTATGTTCTCGGGATACAAAGATGAGTAAGACAGGGTTCAAACCTAAAGGTGTGCATGGCCAGTGAAGTCAAACAGAAGAGGAGATAATTTCAGCATAACAGTGGGCGCCAGGATAGCATGCTCATGAGAGCGCTACAGAAGAGCTCTTAGTTCCCAACATGCAATGATTTTATTCTAAATTCATTCAAAGCTCCCTTTTCCACAGAGAGGCTCTTTAGAACAAATCAAATGAGGAGATGATGCCCTCCCAAAATAGATCTGGTTTGGAAAAAAAAAAAAAAAAAAGCTAGTATTTATACCAACTTTGTCTAAAAATTTTTTTTTAAATCACAAAAAAATGTTTATTGTCAGCCTTAGAAACTTAGATAGAACATTCACTCAGCTCACATGGGAAATCTCTAAGACATTATAAATGTCTTAGAGAATGCCCAAACTATAACAATTGAAAGGATGACACGCTGGTAGGAAAATGTATCAATCGTATTATTACTTCTGATGTCAAGAACTTCCCTTACCATCTCCAAAACACAAAAGACAATGCCTTGGTTTTCTGTTTACCTGAAGGGTATTCTGGTCAATGACCTGGAAAAGGGAGTGAGGTTTATTATCAAAAGACACAGGCCGGTGAAGAAGACTGCCGCTGCCAAAAGCCACCCATCCTGGTTCCAGTTCCTCATTCCGGCAGTACACAAAACCTCTGTGGAAGAAACAGTGCACAGGCTGAATCATCAGGCTATGTCGGAAACACTATAACACACACACACAAAATTTTTGACCCAATTTTTGAAAATGATTAAGTATGCCAAACATCCAAAGGAAGGAGAATACGTAACATTAACTTTGGGACTGACAAACTATGGCAAATATTAATTTTCCACAATGAGTTAGAGAGGAGAAAAAGTTGGGGAAAAGGTTTAACTAAATATATAAGAGGCTCTCAAACTGTGGTTTCTTTTGGCAGCCAATCATAGCTCTTATATCCCAACTGAAAATCACTGCTAATCCAATGTGAAATCCAAGTTCAAAAAGATTTAAGTAGAAAAATGTCCATTTATCAACATGGAGAAGTCACTGATATCATTATAAAAATCCTGATCACAGAAGAATTTCTGGCTGGAAACAATGATCTTAGGGCTACCTAACTCTTCACAGTCAAAACAAAGCTAAAATGTGTTAACAGAATAAGATACGGGAGATAAAGGGAGATATGGGGAGCTGGCAACAAGAGAAGACTAGAATCATGTGAATTAGTTTGGACTTGTTATTCACTTATTAGTCTACTGGGAGTCAGAATGCATCCCAGTATCTTCTTCACAGTGATTTATGTAAGGAAGAAAATGTTCCAGCCCAATCATTCAGCAAGTTCCATGCAACTGACCTGAGTGTACCATGTAATCCAGACCCCAATTTGCTTACTCCTCTTCCAACTGAGTTAGTAGTATACAGGTAAAGACCATCTGCCGTGAGACAGCGTCCCAAGTCAGCATCTGAAATTGTGTTTTCACAGGTAAATTATATATATGCTTTTTCTAATGAAATTATAAACATGCTTTTTCTAATGAAAAAGCCATAAGGAGGTTGAATGAAATAATCTCCCCCTTCTAAATTAAGTGCTTCAGTGTGACTTTAAGGGAAGATGGCTTCGGCCCCAAAATCAAACATCCAAAATGCATGCAGAACAAGGGACCAAGATCAGATCAGACAGTTATTAATTAGCAGGGGAACATGGTTCACCCTGCCAAACATTTTTTTTTTCTTTTTGAAAAGCCTGTAGTAGTCAAGTTTAAACATTTCTAATTCTAATTTGAAATGACTAAGAGTACAGTACAATACCTTTATTAATAATGGCATAGTAAGAAAAATGTGAGCTCTTAAGAGCCTTGGGCACTCATTAGGTGACCTTGAACCTCTTTTAACTTCAGTTTCTTCATCTATAAGATAAGGATAATATGTGCCTCAAGGGTTAATGTGATGGCTAAGTGAGATAATACAGGCAATACACCTATATTGCTCTCTGGTATAAAGCCAGTGTTCCATAAATGGCAAATGAAATTATGTTAATATACTAACGGTATACATTGAACTAAAATCTGCTTCTGTGGATTTTCCATTTAGAGATCCTAATTTTAGCTTCTGGAGGGACATAGCACAAAAGTATACTATCTCTTCTATTTAAAAACAGCAATATGTTCCCCCTTAGCTATGTCTTCCCCAATCTAAAATAAACGGTATCTCTCTATATGACAGTACTAATTTATATTCCAAAAAATTTCCCTTAAAATAGAGTTTATGGATAAAACTTTCAGTGTTTATTTATTTATTTTGAGACAGAGTCTCACTCTCTTCCCCGGGCTAGAGTGAGTGCCGTGGCGTCAGCCTAGCTCACAGCAACCTCAAACTCCTGGGCTCAAGCAATCCTCCTGCCCCAGCCTTCAGAGTGGCTGGGACTACAGGCATGCGCCACCATGCCCGGCTAATTTTTTATATATATTTTTAGTTGTCCCGCTAATTTCTTTCTATTTTTAGTAGAGATGGGGTCTCCCTCTTGCTCAGGCTGGTCTCAAACTCCTGACCTTGAGCGATTCCCCCACCTTGGCCTCCCAGTATGCTAGGATTACAAGCGTGAGCCAAGCATGAGCCACCTCACTTGGCCGGAGTTTTAGTTTTTAAAATAACCACCAACAGGTTGTGACTTGTAGTTTACAGTTGGCAAAATCCTCCTAATTCCGTTCCCCAAAGGTAACTGCTATTAGTGGTCTAGTTTGGGTTATTCTGGTTTAATTTTATATCTGTACAGCACCCTTGCTTACTTTTATAAAATAGGCACATAATATAACTTATGTTCCCTTTTTTTCTTACCAATATACCTTATTCTGTAACGGCACTGCTTTTTCACAGCTGTATAGCAGTCCTCTATGGACTTTTTGTCTGATATTTAGCCAGTTCTCTAGGGATGAACCCTTAAATTATTTTTCAGCTATTAGTTTGCACACACAATGTAGTGTGGGTCCCTTGGCAAGCTTTTGGGAGTATATTTGTAGTGTATGTTCTTGGCAGTGGACATGCTAGGTTAAAATGAATGTGCAGTACTGCATGTCAGTTTGGGATGATGAAAACTTCTAGAGATGGATGGTGGTGATGGTAGCACAACAGTGCAAATGTACTTAATGCCACTGAACTGTACACTTAAAGATGGCTAAAATGGAAAATTTTATGTTATATATATTTTACCACAGTAAAAAGGAGAATGGGCATGGTGGCTCACACCTGTTATCCCAACACTTTGGGAGGCAGAGGTGGGAGGATCACTTGAGTCCAGGAGTTCAAGATCAGCTTGGACAACATAGCAAGACCCCATCTCTACAAAAAATTTTAAAAATTAGCCAGGGTGGTGGTACGTGCCTGTAGTTCCAGCTACTCAGGAGGCTGAGGCAGGAGGATCGCTTGAGCCCAGAAGTTTGAGGTTGCAGCAAGCTATGATCAGGCCTGGACTGCACTCTAGCCTGGGCGACAGACGAAAGACCCTATCTCTTAAAAAAGGAAAAGAAATAGAAGTTAATTTTGGTAGATATTACCAAATTGCTCTCTTTATGGTTTTTAAAATTATTCAAAAGTAATATGTGCTTTTAAAAATGGGAGCAATATAAAAGTACATAGAGTAAAATGTTAAATTCCTCCTTCGAATCCTGATTGCTACTGCCAATCTGGTGTGTTTCCCTCCCCCACACCCCTTTCTCCCTGTGGCTTCAGTATATATACAGACACACACGGCTAGGGCTTTTGGTGGTGTCGGGATTGTATTTTTTCTAACAAAAATGGGACTGTGTTAAGCTGTTCTACAGCTTTCTTTCTCTCCTGGCAATATGTCCAGGAGGTTTGTCCAGATCAGGAAACACAGATTGACCTTAATCTTTTTAAGGGCTGCAGAGCATTCCATTGTAAGGACCAGAATTTCTGAATCAACTGGGTTGGCATTTTTCAAAAGTACCTTATTCATTCCAGAGGGAGAAGAGAGAGGAAATAATGGCAGGAAATCATAACAGCCCTGGAATAGCCCTTTTCCAAAGGGCAGATTGTGGACCAAAGGGAGCTTTATAGGCAACTCCCTTGATTTCCTGTGGGCTCCTCAGGTAACCCCTGACACCCACTGGGTGAGAGCTGCCCTTCCTCCCCCATACTCTTCCTTGTCCCCCAGGTGGGTTTAGCAGTAGGAAGATCTAGTATAGCTTGGGTGGGCTCTGGGTCACAGTGCCGGGCTGGAATCCTAGGTGTAGGCCATGAGCAAGTCAGTTCACCTCCCTGAACTTCAGTCTTCTCGTCTATGAAATGGGGGTAATGTTGGTATTACTACCTACCTTGTGGTTTGTCGCAAGAGTTCCGTTAGATAAGGCGAGATTGCCCCTCCCCGTGGTGGACCCCATTGCGGTAAATGCCATGACCATCCACAGTACTCCTCGGGCTACACCTCAGACTCACCCTTGACTCCTCTCTTCTTCGCACACCCCACGGCCAATCCATGGGCAAGGGCTGCCCATTCTGCTTTCCCAACGTAGCCCGTCTTGACCACTTCCTCTCTATTGCACTGGCCTCCACCCTCACCCTTGTTGGTCTGTTCTCCACCCGCAGCCAGAGGGAGCCTGTTAAAACCTTAAGTCAGATCCTGTCTCTCCTCTGCTCAGAGCCTCTTGTGACTTCTCATCTGGCTTGGAGTAAAAGCCAAAGTCCTTAGCTTGGCCTCCCAGGTCTTCCCAGTAGGGCCCAGCTGCCTCGCTAACCTCAGCTCCTGCCTCATTCTCCCTCCACGCCCTCCGTTCTGGCCACACCGGCCTCCCCATTGTGCCTCAGATGTCATCCAACGTGCTCCCACCTCGGGGCCTTTGCACTTGCCTTCCCTTCTGGGCTGGGACCCTCTCCTACATCTCTGTGTGGCCCGCTCCCTTGCAACTACAGGTCTCCCCTCACTCCTGAACACCCTGTCTAAAATAGCCCCTCCTCTCCCTGGCAAAACACAGTCATGAGGAATGAGAGAGGCTGCCCCCCCCCCAAGGCCCCTAGAGGAGCTGCTGCCCTGAGGGGCCCAGTGGGGACCCTGGGCTCCTCATTTGGACTCCTTATGGGACATTTGCTCTCCCTGTCGACCTCCTGCAGGCGAGAAGCCCTACAAGTGCTCAGTGTGCGAGTCTGCGTTCAACCGCAAGGACAAACTGAAGAGACACATGCTGATCCATGAGCCCTTCAAAAAATACAAATGCCCCTTCTCGTGAGTAGAGACTGCCATGCAGGGGGACGGTGGGCAGGTTCCTCAGAGGGACCCCCGGGGAGGGTGGGACAGAAAGTCAGGCCTGAGGGCAGAAGGCCTCTCTCCTTTTATCCCTGTGCCCTGCCAACCGCACTCTCCATCCTACTTCCTTGCCCAACCCTTAGGGTAGACAAGGTGTCCCTCATGCCCAGGGATATTGGAGGGGCCAGCAAGAGGGTCCTAAGCTCGGGAGCTCCCCTTGACCGTGGCTTTGGGTTTTAGGGCACACACAGGCTGCAGTAAGGAGTTCAACCGGCCGGACAAGCTGAAGGCTCACATCCTCTCCCACTCTGGTAAGGGGCTCGTGGGCCTTCTGGGAGTGTCTGGTTCAGGTCAAGTTCCCCCGGACAGACCCTCCAGGAGGAGAAAGAGCAGATACATCCCATGAGGCTTATTTTCCTTGCGTGGTGCGTTCCAGCTAACGGACTCTCACTCATGTGGGCTATACGCTAGGCCTTTGCTGGAGACCTTAGGGTGAACAGAGATGAATCAGACATGGTCCCCCAGTCCAAGGAGGAAGCTGAGATAACTAAACCAGAGCAGTGCCCAGTCTGATAGAGTGTGGATCAGGTGTGGATCAGGGTATCAGATTCCCACCACGTCCAGGATCTGTCCAGGCAGGTGCCTTGGTAGGGCAGAGCAGGGTCTACAAACCACTCCTCAGGTTCCCAGGGGCTCCCCTGAGCAGCTCGCTGGCCTTCCACGTGCCATTTGGTAGCATAGGGTTTTTCAACCCAGCCACCAATGACATTTTGGGTCAGATAATTCTGTCATGGGGGCTGTCCTGTGCCCTGTGGGATGTTTAGCAGCATCCCTAGTTACCCACTAGGAGTCAGTGGCACTCCTCCCCCCAACACATTGTGACAACCAAAAATGTCTGCAGGCATTGCCAAAAGTCCTCTGGAGGTACAGTCGCCCCTGTTTGAGAACCGCTGGTTTACAGAAAGGATTCAGTAGCTAAAGAAATTTTGAAAACTGGGAGAGTAGATCATAGACTTGGAGACAGAGGGCCTGGGATTGAGTCTTGGTGCTGCCACTTTCCTGGTGGCTGGCCTCAGGCAAGTCACTACCCCTCTCTGAGCCTCCATCCCAAGGAGGCTGCGGGGCCTGAAGGCATTTGTGAAAGGTGCCTGGTCCAGATTGCGTGTGGGCTGGAGTTGACTTCATGGGAGTCCTGGAGGCACCAGTCATTCATTCAGTGAGTGACTGTTGGGAACTGACCATGTGTCAGGCTGTGGGTGTGCTGAGAGAGCAAACCCTGAGTAGACCAAACCTTACTCTGCCCTCTTGGGGAAGCTTAACATATTTAGTGGAGGAGACTGAAAATAACCCATGAATAAATAAATACATAACAGCAAAGTACATGGAATGCAAAGATAGAAATAAACACAGTGACAAGCAGAGCATGGAGGGTGCAGGCATCAGGGAAGCCCCCTGGAGGAGGTGACAGGACAGCTGAGTCTGGAGGGATGAGAAGAGCCAGGAAATAGCTTTCTGGGGTGAGAGCTGGCCTCAAGGCAGGGAAGGACTGGGGGTGTTCGAAGCAAGGAAAGGTGGTGGGAGCCTGGAGTGCAGGGAACAGGGGAAGAGAGAGGAGATGGGGCTGAGAGGTGAAGGGATGGTCAGACAGTACCACGCCTTGTGGGAAACTTGGAGAACCAGTCGGGGTTTGCATGGGGAATGTCATCATCGTGTGTGTGTGTGTGTGTGTGTGTGTGTGTGTGTGTGTGTGTTTTACAAAGACGTCTCTAGCTGCCCTGTGGGGACTGGTCTGAGGGGCCTAGGGTGAGGCAGGCAAACCAGTGAGAAGGTTGCTGCCCTGGTCATCCAGGTGAGAAAGTCAGCCAAGGTTTAGGGATTGAGTGTAGAAGGAACAGCAAGTGCAAAGGCCCAGGGGCCAGTGTGGTGCATGTGAGGAGAGCGAGCGTGGCTGGCACAGAGTGAGTGGCTGGCAGAAGGTGGGAGATGCACATGGAGGGCATGGAGCCAGATCCCACAGATGCTCTCAGGGCAAGAGACGGGATGCCAGTGCGGGCCAGTGTTGCAGGGTGAGGTGTGGGGCGTGTCTCACTGACTTCCCCTCGCCCCCAAGGCATGAAGCTCCACAAATGCGCCCTGTGCAGCAAGTCCTTCAGCCGCCGTGCCCACCTCACCGAGCACCAGCGCGTCCACACGGGCAACTACAAGTTCCGCTGTGCTGGCTGTGCCAAGGGCTTTTCTCGCCACAAATACCTCAAGGATCATTGCTGCCACCTTGGACCCCCAAAAGACAAGGACCTGCAAGCCCGGCGGCCCCCCCGGAGGAGGGCAGCTCCCCGCAGCAACAGCAGTGGTGGGCGCAAGGTGGTGACCCCCTTGCCTGACCCGCTGGGGCTGGCAGAGCTGAAGGACGCAGGGGCTGGACCAGTGGCCGAGGCTGCCCCAGGCAAGCCGCCCTTCGCGGAGCCGGATGCTGTGCTGTCCATCGTGGTGGGTGGCACGGTGGGCGGAGAACCCGAGCTCGTGGTGCCTGGACATGCTGAAGGGCTGGGCTCCAACCTGGCGCTGGCGGAGCTGCAGGCTGGGGCTGAGGGCCCCTGTGCCATGCTCGCTGTGCCTGTCTACATCCAGGCCTCGGAGTGACAGACCTGGGATGTTTGCTCCCACGGGCTGGCCTGATGCTTACGTTTGGGCCCAGGGCTTCTGGGGGAAGACTAGAGATCCCCCCAGTGGAAGTGAGCCATTTGCAGAAGTCCTCTCGAATGTCATTCATAAACCCTGGCCTGTGGCCACTCTCCTGTGTCCCCATCCTGCTGGAAAGCCCTGTAGCATTCTGGGATCTGGGGCAGGACTGCCTATGGTTTCTGGATGGAGCGATGGCAAGAGAGACGGTTGGAGCCTGAGCAGCCCAGGGTCACCTAAGAGAGAAGACAGGATGGTCCCACCCATCCCTCCTCCAGGCTGCCTGGGGGTGGCCTCTAGTCAGCTGCTCTTGCCTGACATGGTTGGAGTCCTGTCTTTATCTGTTGGACCTTTTCGCAGACGGTTCCTGATAGTGTCCTCAGACAACTCTGTGATGTAGGCTTTCAGGAGGCACTCAAGTATTGTGGCTAGAGTGCAGCTATGAGCCAGATCTGGCTTCCAATCCAAGAGTTGCCACATACTTGCTGTGTGATCTTGGGCAGGTCACTTCACCTCTCTGAGCCCTGTGTTCCTCATCTGTACAGTGGGGCTTGTAATAGTACTACCTCATAGGGTTGTCATGGGGACCCAGTATGATGAAATGTGCAAAGGGTGCCCAGCATTCAGAAAGTGCTCAATAAATGTTTTTATCACATGTGTCCGAATGGCTCTGCCCGAGCCTTAGCAGTTTCTTTCTTAGCCCCTAGGTGGCAGCACTCCTTTTTAAAGCATGTCGGGGCTCAAGGGGATCCGGCGGTCCCTTGCACACTGATAGCCATGAGGAGGTCATAAAGGCAGGAGCAGGTTTGGTGTTCTAGAACAGTTATCACAGAACATGGTCCATGGAGCATCCGGGGGAAGGAGTTTATATTCGGTTGTGAAAATTCAGGATCCTGGGCCTCACCCCAGACCCTTTAGAATCAAGCTCTGACCAGAGTCAGAAGTCCCTCTGGAGTGGGTGGGTGTCTGTGTGACCACAATGCCCCCACATGTGGCACTCCCCTCCCCCTCCCTAGCTACTTCAGGTGGGAGGCAGGAAGGAGAAAAGGGCCTTGACCAATGTTTCCCCATTTATCTTCACAGCCACCCTTCTAGGTCACATTGCCTCTGTTACAGGAATGGGGACATGGCAGGGTGGTCTGACTCAGGTCGATGGACTGAGTGTCTTTGAAGGCTGGCATGTCCCTCAGACATCTGTGTTGGGACCCAAGACTGGAGCTCAGAGCCAGGCCCGACTTCCCACATGCTCAGGGAGGGTACCGTGACAACAAGGACAAGTTGATGGGGTTGAGGTCTTTAAGTGTACCAGCCTGCAAGAAGGCCAGAGGGGGACTGATGGGGACAGGAAGTCTTGAGGGGGATGCCATTTGGGCTGGGCCTTGGCACGGAGTACTTTGATGGATGGGCAGATAGGGGAAGGCATGCCAGGTAAGAGCAAGGCATGAGCAAAGACCCTGAAGTGTGACAGTGCAGAGCCAGCTGTGTTCTGGGGCCAGTGAATGGTCCAGGGTGACCAGAGGTTTTGGAGGTGTAGGTGGATAATGATAATTGCTGATTCTTCAAGTCTCCTCCACGTGATGGACACTGTCACACTGCCTCAGCCTATCAGGTAAGTGCTATTACTTTCCTTACTTTACAGTTGAGGAAGCATAGGCACAGAAAGGCGGAGTTCCTTGCCCAAGCTCACACAGTAAGCCACAGAGCTGGGATTCAAGGCAGTGCAGCCTGCCTCCACGTGATCTTAGCCACTTTGCTCTATTGAAATAGGGGTTGATGTCAAAAAAGAGTGAGCCTTGAATGTTGACTTAAAGAATTTGTACTTTCTTCTGTGCATAAGGGGAGAGTCATGGAAGACAGTAAAGATTTTTAAAAATTGTAATAATGACATTAAAGGAAATATTAAAACCATATCTCTATCCTATGACTATTTAACTCGTATTTCTGTTGCTTTTTCTTGTCAGTGTACACATGCATGCAAATTTACCAGAACTAACATTTATTAGGCACCTCTTGTGTGCCTGGCACTGTCCCAAGCACTTTGAAGTAGATGCTACTTTTAATCCCATTTTGCAGCTGAGGTGAGGCAACAGGCCCATCAAGGCTAAGCAGCCCAAAGTCAAGCCACATGTAAGGGGCAGAGCTGGGCCACAGAATAAGGGACAAACCAAGATAAGTGCTAATATTTAAAAGATACAGAGTTGGGGCTGGGTGCGGTGGCTCATGCCTGTAATCCTAGCACCCTGGGAGGCCTAGGCGGGAGAATTGCTTGAGCTCAGGAGTTGGAGACCAACCTAAGCAAGAGCGAGACCCCGTCTCTACCAAAAAGAAAGGGATAAAAAAAAAACCCAGCCAGGCATTGCAGTGTGCGCCTGTAGTCCCAGCTACTGGGGAGGCTGAGGCAGAAGGATCGCTTGGAGCCCAGAAGTTGGAAGTTACAGTGAGCTACAGTGATGCCACTGCACTCTATCCAGGATGATAGAGTAAGACTCTGTCTCAACAAAAACAAACAAGGCAATTGAGCACCTCTCCTCACAACTCCCCACCCCTTAAAAAAAAAAAGATGTAGAGTTGGACTGCAGGGGAGAAAACTGGGACAATACTGGGTATCCCATAGCTGAGCCCTTCCTAGGTTAGCAGATGAGGAGACTAAGGCCCAGAGAGGGGAAGCCCCTTGGCCAAAGGTCACAGAGAATTGGTGACAGAGCTGCTCCAGGACCCCACAGCCCCTCACAGAGCCGGAAGATGCCAGAGGGTGTAGCATAAACAGGGGCTGGCCTGGGCATCCAGGGTCCCTCTCTGCACCCAGAAAGATCATAGACTTTGGCATTGGACAGAGGTGGGTTTGAATACTGGCTGTGACCCTTCCCAGCTATGTGATCGTGGCGAGTCACTTCACCCTTCTGAACCTCATGTCAATGGGGAGAATAATAGTACCTACCCAATGAGGTTGTTGTCACAATCAGGGAAATAATTCAGGTAAGGCAGAGATCACAAATTGGCAGCCCATGGGTTGAATGCAGCCTACACACATTTTGCCATTGACGATGTTTGAAAAAATGGGCCGTTTAAAAATAAATTTAAAATGTACTTCCATGATGAAATGTGAGATGCGTTTTCTCCGTTTCAGAAATAAGATGCCTGCTGTTGTGACTCCAACATTACATTAGAGGCCTGGCCAGCAATACAGAGCAATATAGCAGGAAACAGAAATAAATCGTGTAAGGATTGGAAAGGGTGAGATAGTAGCAAGGGTGCTGAAATAATAGCAGGATCAATATATGCAAATTTACTATGTTCCTATACTCCAGAAGCAATTAGAAAATGTAATTAAAAATTGGGACATAAAAATCTGGGTTTATTCTATGGAAAATTGGGGTATCTGGCACAGTGGCAGCAGCCAGGTGGAGCCAGGCTAGCCAGCCCCTTAGATGGGCATGTGCTTTATAGATGTCCACAATCCCTGTTCTTCCCTGCTGTCTCTCTGACATTGCAGCTGCATGTCAGTTGCTATTTACTGTACTTGTGTTGACTTATTTTAGACAAATAGTCCTTTTTTAAAATTTTTTTTATTTTTTATTTTTATTTTTAGAGACGGGGGTCTTGCTCAGGCTCTTGAACTCCTTGACCTCAAGTGATCCTCCCACCTCAGCCTCCCAGAGTGCTAGGACTGCAGGTGTGAGCCACCACGCCCAGCCTCGGAAATATTTCTAAGTTCCTAAATCTCTCAAAAGTAGGAAAACAAGATGGCCAGAAAGGGCCACATGATTTTTCATGTTCCATGCTCACTTTACTCAATCTTACTGTCTGGACTCCATGGGCATCATATGGCTTAAGGAGCCCTGTAAATCCTGCTTCCTTCCTGCCTTCCTTTCTAGTCCTCTGTCTGAATCTAAGCTAGCTGACCTCAGTTTCTCTATCAGCAAATGCAGAGGGTTGAGTCATGGCTAAATTTATTGAGTGCCTACTTAGTGCCAAGTTCTGTGCTACATGTCCCTGAATCCTCAAGACACCCCTTGGAGGCATTGGTCTTATCATGCCCATTTTACAGGTGAAGAAACAAAGGCTCAGAGAGGTGTAGCAACCAGCCAAGGACTCACAGCCAGCATGTATGGAACTGGGCTTGAAACCCAGGACCTACTGACTCCAAAGTTCATGCCTTGCTTTAGAATCTCTACAGCTCTCACTAGCTCTGATGGGTCAGGGTTTTATTTGGAAACACTTTTCCCACACTCTGACCACTCCCCATCACCTTGGCCACTACTACCCGGTCCAGGCTGCCAGCCTCTCTTGCATGGACAGCTGTAACAGCTTCTATCTGGTCTCCCTGCTTTTTCTCTTTCCCCATCATGATCCATTCTCTTTATAGCAGCCCAAAAGGTCCTTATAGAGCCTGAATCAGATTATGCCACTATACTGTTTAAAATTCTCCAGTGGCTTCTGATCTCTCCCCAAATGAAATCCAATGTTTCCCCCATAGATTTCAAGGCTCTACACGATGTGGCTTCTGCCTAACTCTTCAACCCTGTCTCCCACTGCTCTTTCCTTCTCTCCCTCCACCCCAGCCACCCCCCTGTCTTCTTGCTGCTCCTTCATCAACTGAGCTAATTCCTGCCTCAAAGCCTTTGCACTTGCTATTCCCTCTGTCCAGAATGCTCTTCCTGCAGATTTACATATGGCAGGCTCCCTTCTTCTATTCACCTTTGTCCAAAGGTCATTTCCACAGAGAGGCCTTCCTTGGCCAATCTGTCTAAAATAGCCCCCATCCCAATCATTCTCTAGTTCCTTCCCTTGTCTTATTTTTATTCATCATCCTTGACATTATGTTAGACATTTCTTTATTGTCTGTCATCTTTACTAGAAAGAAAAAGTCCACAAAGGCAGGGACTTTTGTCTATTTTGTTCACTCATACACCCACAGTGTCTATAATGCCCAGGAATTGTTTGGTCAATATTTGTTGAATGAATGAACAACAACAGTACTTTGAGAGAACAAGGCCCCCTTTACCCACCCCCTCCTCCTACCCTAGGGAGGCCAAGGGTGAGTTTTTCCCAGTAAGAATCTGCCATTGTAGGCTGAGAAATGATTTACTCAAAGTCCTGGGAAGTAAGGTCTGATATAAAGGACACATTCCTTTGTCTCAAGAGGGAACAGACAATATCTGGGACAAATGACTGAGGCAGTGACTTGGAAGTCTCGGTTGACAGAGCAGGTGTCTCTGTGGCCCAGGAGAACCAGTTGGACCAGTTTTGTCTCCCCTGTGGAGGAGGGGTAGAGGTGGCAGCTGCAGGAGCTCCCAATCCCCCCAGGCTGCCAGCAAGCAAGTGACCCCCAGGGTCTCGGGCCTGAAGGGTGGTGTGATCAGGGTGGGGGTGACCCCCTACTTGCCAAAGGTGCCTGGTATATACTTAGGCACAGAACCCTGAGGCAGGAGGGCAAGGCCCAACTTCAGGGCCTTGGGTCCTTTGTAGAATCACAGAGAACAAACCGAAGTCCAAAGTGAGAAGGGGTCTTGTCCAAGGTCTCATCATGGCAAGGCTGCCTCCAAGGTCATTGCTACCCCAGTCCATTAATTTATTCATCTAACATATTTATTGAGCACCTAGCAGGTGCTGGGCACAGTTCTAGGCATTGATGATACATCACGAGCAAAACAGTGATCTATAGAGATCCCATGTGAAGGAACCAGAAGATAAACAACAAAGTAAATAAGTAAGTTACATAACATGTTAGAAGGCGATGAGTACTGTAGAAAAACCAAAAAAAAAGGAGGTGAGTAGAGGTTTATGGAATCCAGGGGGTGCCTGGTGTGTTTGAGAAATGGCAGAGAAGCCACTGTGGCTGGAGTGAGGCGCTAGAAAGGAAGAGGGCACAGAGGTGATGGGAGGATCATGTAGGGACTTAAGGGACATTTAAAGGACTTTAGCTTTTACTCTGAGGGACATAGAGAGCCATTGGAGAGTTGTGAGCAGTGCAGTAACTGGACCTGACATCTTTTTTCAAGGACCCCCTTGGCTGCCATGTAAAGAACGAGCTGGAAAGAGTGAGGATGGAGACAGAAGGCCAGTGAGGATGTGTATTAGATTCCCACTGCTGCTGTAACAAAGTACCACAGGCTTAGTGGCTTAAACCAACACACATTTATAGGATATAGGATATAGGATTTGCAAATATTTTCTCCCATTACATGAATTGTCTTTTCATTTTCTTCTTCTTTTTCTTTTTCTCCTCTTCCTCCTCCTCCTCCTTCTCCTCCTTCTTTTACAGACAGGAGGCCAACCAGGGGGGAGTGCAAATGAGGTCCCCCACTACCACAAATTATGCAGCTGAGTTTCCTACATTTGGTGAAATTGCAGGGTTCAATACTGGTGTGCAATGGTTTACCCTGGGAAAACTCACCTTCATGATCATGGTATCTCCCCTGCCAGTTAAGTGTATTTTCACCTTCTTAATATTGCCCTTTGATACACAATAGGTTTTTAATTTTTTTTTTCCTCAAGACAGAGTCTTGCTCTGTTGCCCTGGCTAGAGTGCAGTGGTGTCATCATAGCTCACAGCAACCTCAAACTCCTGGGCTCCAGCCATCCTCCTGCCTCAGCCCCCCAAGTAGCTGGGACTACAGGCGCACACCACCATGCCCAGATAATTTTTCCAATTTTAGTAGAGAAGGGGTCTTGCTCTTGCTCAGGCTGGTCTTGAACTCCTGAGCTTAAGCAATCCTCCTGCCTTGGCCTCCCAGAATGCTAGGTTGAGCGGTGTGAGCCACTGTGTCTCACGTCTGGCTGATTTTTAATTTTGATGAGGTCCAATGTCTGTATTTTTTCCTTTTATTGCTTGTGTTTTTGGTGTCATATTTAAGAAATCACAAAGATTTACACCTATTTTTCCTTCTAACAATTTTATAGTTTTAGCTGTTTTAAGGTAGGAATAATGTTCATTCTTTTGTGATTGAATATTCAGTTAACTCAGCGCCATTGGTTGAAAAGACTATTCTTTCCCCATTGAATGGCCTTGGCACCCTTGCTGAAAATCAATTGACCATAGATTTTTTTTTTTTTTGAGATGGAGTCTCACTCCGTTGCCTGGACTAGAGTACCGTGGCATCAGCCTAGCTCACAGCAACCTCAAACTCCTGGGTTCAAGCAATCCTTCCGCCTCAGCCTCCCGAGTAGCTGGGATTACAGGTATGCGCCACTATGCCTAGGTAATTTTTCCTGTATATTTTAGTTGGCCAATTAATTTCTTTCTATTTTTACTAGAGACGGGGTCTCGCTCTTGCTCAGGCTGGTCTCAAACTCCTGAACTCAAACGATCCGCCCGCCTCGGCCTCCCAGAGTGCTAGGATTACAGGTGTGAGCCACCGCGCCCAGCCAGGACGTTGTGATATTTTTATCAAAGTAAAAAATAAAAACAAGGAGGCTTCAATCAAGCCACCTCATGGGTACAGCAACCCTTCCACGTCTATGCAGTCTGCCCCCTCACCTCTTATCTAAGTCATGCTGCTCCTAGGCACACAGGTAGCAAAACACGTGCTGAGTTTGAGCCATTACCCAAAGAATATATGAACTTTGCAGATGCTGTAGACCTTACCACCATCAGTCTCATACTGCTGTGGGATAAACTGAGGATGATAACAGAGCCCCTCATGTTATAACTCTGGGAGCACAGGAAAACAATGACAGCAGAGAACTCAGACTTCATCTTAAGTATCAACCCCAAGCAATTGGTTTTGGCCACCTGGACTGCTGGGTTGAGAAGAATTTTGACGCGGCATCAGGATTCCTTGCAAAAAAGTGGGATAGAGCCAGGCGCGGTGGCTCCCGCTTGTAATCCTAGCACTCTGGTAGGCCAAGGTGGGAGAATTGCTTGAGGTCAGCAGTTCAAGACCAGCCTGAGCAAGAGTAGAGACCCTGTCTCTACCACAAAAAAAAAAAAAAAGAAAAAGAAATAAAGAAAGAAAGAAAGAAAGAAAGAGAAAAGAAAAAATTAGCCAGGCAATTAAAAATAGAAAAAATTAGCCTGGTATGTTGGCACATGCCTATAGTCCTAGCTACTCAGGGGTCTGAGGCAGGAGAATCGCTTGAGCCCAGGCTGCAGTGAGTTATGATCACATCACTGCACTCCAGCCTGGATGACAGAGCAAAAAACCTGTCTCAAAAACAACAAAGAGCCCATTAGGTGACTAAAGAGTAGAAAAGCATTCCAAACAGCATTTGCAAAGATAGGGCTAGAAAGTTAAGCTAGTCAGTCACTCAATTTCTCTGAGTCTTGGTTTACTCACTTATAAAGTAGAAACAGTATTATCTGTCATAGGCTACTTTTTTTTTTTTTTGAGACAGAGTCTTACTGTGTTGCCTGGGTTTGAGTGCCGTGGCGTAAGCCTAGCTCACAGCAACCTCAAACTCCTGGGCTCAAGCGATCCTCCTGCCTCAGCCTCCCGAGTAGCTGGGACTACAGGCATGCGCCACCATGCCCGGCTAATTTTTTCTATATATTT
>CAUYRT010083768.1:0-21209 GCA_963574885.1 Lepilemur ruficaudatus | reverse complement strand
ATATATATATATAGAAAAAATTAGCCTGGCATGGTGGCGCATGCCTGTAGTCCCAGCTACTCAGGAGGCTGAGGCAGGAGGATGGCTTGAGCCCAGGAGTTTGAGGTTGCTGTGAGGTAGGCTGACACCATGACACTCTAGCCCAGGCAACAGAGTGAGACTGTGTCTCAAAAAAAAAAAAAAGAAAAGAGTGAAAGCTCTAATTCTCCATAACCTATCATATCAAGCTGTCATCCTTAAAATTTTGAAATAGATTCTTTAATGAACAGGAAAAAGCAGTATGAGTTTTAATTCTGTCCCCAATACCTATCAATTCTCCACCCCACTAGAGAAACAGGAATATAGAGAGATGCAACAATCTCATGTATACTGTCTTCCTACTCATGTTTACTTGGACTAACAAGTATGCTTGCTTTGCTAGCATACAACTACTGAACCACTAGCAGTCATTTTCTAGGACTATCCTGCAGTAGGGAGTCCAAACCAGGGTTTTATTTTGTTTTTTTATTATGTTTTCACAGATACAACTACTAGTAGATTTTAATAATTCCCTGGATTGCTGTAAACATTCTTCTGATGATTTATTTTTTCAACTTACCTGAAAGATGATTTGCTATGATTTGTAGGGAACTGAATCACGATCTCTCTGAAAAATACCTCATAAATTAAAGGTTTCTGTGGGTAACCACAATAGCCACCTTTCAGAGAGTTTTTCTGGGAGGCATGGTAGAAAGGGCTGATTAGTCATGACTGCATTTAGTACACTGTAATCTGGAATATTAAACTGTAGTCATAGGAAGTAGTGGTGTTTGTCTTGTTTTCTAATTTTATTTTTAAAAGGAGACATGTTCACGTGAAAGGTTTCTTCTACTCTTCCTCTGTTTCTTCACCTCCTCTCGCTTGAGTCTAGGTAGGAAAAATCGTGCAGGAAAGCAGCCCCTCCCCAGCTGAGCCAGCAATGACTTTAGATCCACCAGTCAAATCTCCTTGGCCACTGTGCTGTGCCTGTGTCACTGAAGCCTTCGTTTTAATTGCCTGCCCTAGGGATGCAGAACAGTAGCAGTACCAAGGGCAGGGTAGTATCTAATAGCCTCGGTGATAAAGAAAAGTGCCTCCTCGTATCTCAGTGCTTCCTAGCGCCAAAACCGGAGGCACTTTTTATCCACTGGCATAATAAAGCAATCCAGATAGGTGCTCTGTTACTAGATATAACTTCATTAAGATTATAGTCTCCAAATAGAGTGTTTTAGAAAAAAGCACTGTACATCTTAGAAGTATGTGAATGTGTCTTATTCCCACCAATAGGTTAAGCAAATGTGTTTGTGCAGCTGTGACGTAAAGATGCTTGTCACTGTTAGCATCACACACACACACACACACACACGTACACATACAGAGTTAGGTCTTAAGACTCTTCTGTTTCCAAGTCCTAACAAATGTTGATCTTTTCAGTAAATTGCAGAATTCTGTTACAGAAAGAATAAAGGTACCTCCAGGCTGCTTCCATCAGTAGCTTCCACCTGCTTCCAAATACCTGCCTTAACGACAACATAAAATTAGTGTCCAGGGGTAAATATTATGGTGTGTTAATTATATTTCAATAAAACTGGTTTTTAAAGTTTTCAATGCATTTACTTTGGATCAGTTATTATTTGAATACCTATCATGAGCCCAGATACTCTCTTCATTCAGCAAATATTTATTGTGTGCCCACTCTGGACTAGGCAGTGTTTTACAGGATACCACAGTTATCAAACAGGCGTGGTCCTTGTTCACATGGCGCTCACACATTTTCGTGGGGAAGATGCATTTGTCTGTGGCAGGTGGTGACAAGTGCCATGAGGGACAAGCAGGGGTGAGAGGCACGCTGTTTCAGCTGGTGCTCCAATGAGGCGATATCTGAGTAGAGAGATGAATAAAGTGAGGATACAACGTGGTTATCTGGGGGAAGACATTTTAGCAAAGGGGGACATGAGTGCTCAGATCCTGAAGCAGGAGCAGGATCACGTGTTGAAGGGACGCTAGGAAGCCAGTGACCAAGTGACATGAGTGAAGAGAATGTTCAGAGAGGACAGCAGGAAAGGCTCTGTGGGCCATAGGTAGGAGTTGGTCCTTCGCTGAGGGAGATGGGAAGCTGCTGGATGTTTAGGGGCAGAGCAGTCATGTGCTTTGACCTACGTTTTAAAAAGAATGCTCTGGGATGATGAAAAGGTTCTGGAAGTAAAAGTTCAGTGGTGGTGCTTATACAACATTGTGAATGTACTTAGTGCCAATGAATTATGTACTTTAAAATGGTACATTTCATGTTATATGTTTTACCACAATAAAAATTTTTTTTAAAGGACCACGCTGGCTATGTGCAGAATAGACTTCAGAAGGGCAGAGGAAGACACAGGAAGACCAGTAAGAAGGCCGTGGCAACAGTACAGCCAGCAGGCGATGCTGGCGTGGGCTAGCGCAGAAGAGATGGCGGTGATTAGCAGTGGGTATATTCTGGCAATATCTCAGAGGCAGGGCTGACGGCACTCACCAGTGACATGTGGAATGTGAGAGACTCCCAAGTGTGGGCCAAACAACTGGAAGAATGTTGGATCAAAACCATCTTCTCCCAGCTCCCCTCGTCCTACGGTTCTCAATTCTCACGTCATGTCTTCCCAGCCACGCTGCCTAAAAGGGTTACTCTATCACAGCACCCTGATTCCTTCATCACACTTACCACAATCTGAATTTGAAAAGAAATCGGAATGCAGTAGTTAAAAGCATAGAGCAAGTCCTAGTCCACCTGGATTCAAATCCTGGCTCTACCCTCTGACCTGTCTGCATCCCTCATTTATGACAAGGTAGAGTAGTTCAGAGCAGTTCCTACTCATATGGCTGCTCAATGGGTTACCATAATGCCTGGCACACGCCAAGTGCTGCTTCAGCATTTGCTGTAATTGTGGATGTTTGTGGACAAGGACCTTGCCACTCATCACTTCTATATTCCTAGTGCTAACAGCACCGGTTTATAAGAGTTTGTCAAATAAGTATTTTTCCTCTTTATTTTTCCTCTTCACATAAGTCTGCAGTCCCCAACCCCCAAGCTGCAGACCAGTACCAGTCCATGGCCTGTTAGGAACCGGGCCGCACAGCAGGAGGTGAGCAGCAGGTGAGTTGAGTGAAGCTTCATCTGCATTTACAGCAGCTCCCCGTCGCTCGCATCACCGCACAAGCTACGCCTCCTGCCTGATCCATGACAGTGTTAGATTCTCACAGGAGCACGAACCCTCCTGTGAACTGTGCATGCAAGGGATCAGGGTTGCGGCTCTTTATGAGAATCTAATGCCTGATGATCCGAGGTGGAGCTGAGGCGGTGACGCTAGCACTGGGGAGCGGCTGCAAACACAGATAATCATTAGCAGAGAGGTCTGACTGCACAGTAAATGTAATGTGCTTGAATCATCCCAAAACTGTACCCCACCCCGGTCTGTGGAAAAATTTTCTTCCATGAAACCGGTCCCTGGTGCCAAAAAGATTGGGGACCGCTGACATAAGTGACAGTATCTACCATTTCCCAATGCTATATTGATGTTTTTACCCAGGTATCGCAAATATGTGCCTTCATGGTCTAGTTCACATGCATTTATTTTATTCTATTCACATTGTACAATTGTCATACAACCTACAAAAAGTACAAAAGTCTTGTCCGTTTTCCAATGCCAGGTCAGAGCCAAGTTACAAAAAAGGAAGACAGCACAAGTTACAGGTAGAGCTCAGGTGTCCTGTACACAGCCACACTGCCCGTCACACGATGTATTTAAAGCTGTGAATATGGCCACAGGAGAATCTCTTGTCTTTACAGCGACCACACAGTTCCTGTCGATGAGGCCTCCTTAGATCAATGTGTCTTTTCTTTTGAGGACAGGAGCAACGAGACTTTGAACAGGTCTTTGGAAAACAAGGAACAATTTTGGACAGTTAATGATCAAATTAGTGTTTCAAACGTAATCCTCAAATCAGAATACCTCTCCCCACTACCCCATCCCTGATATCTTCATCTTCTTTTTAGGTCCTGTGAGAAGCCCAAGACCAAGTTGTACAGAGCTACCTATATCCCATTAAGTGCCATACATTGTTCAAGATGAGTGACCAGAGAAGATGTTCAAGAGAATATTGCTGAGCCAACTAAGACAACATAATGTAAGAGAAAAGTTTTAAGAGTTGAGTTTTGTAGAGTATCTTCACTTTGTAGGTTTTCACATTGGTAGCCAGGTGGGGGTTAGTGGCAGTGGGTGGGAATTAAGTGATTTGATTATCTAAATGGAAACGTTTAAAAACACTAGAGCAATGTTTTTAAATCTCAACCAGGGTGATTTTACTCCCCCCAGCTTCACCCCCACCTCCAGGGGACACTGACCAATGTCTGAAAATGTTTGGGGTTGTTACAGCTAGAAGGAAAGTATATTCTAGAAAAAGCTAAATTTTCTTTCTAGACATGCCCAATCATTACTATGATCTAAAATAGTGCCTTTCAACCATTACTCCATTTTAGTGAATAAAATATTACATCCTATGGATACTGGTATACTGCCCTGGTCTACCCTCCCAACACTGCCAGTCTTTGATGTTGATAATCACTGCTCTATTTTCTATATACGTCCCACAGCCACACAGAATAAGTCAAGATTTACCTTTTTATATTGTAAAAATAGGCATTTTCATTTTCTGAATAGGAGTCTTAAATAGGATTTATCAAACTTTATACTATAGTCACATCCTCTACTCTCCCACCGAGTGTGTCTCCTTATAAGAAAATTCTAATAGCTGATACTCACATAGTGTCTAATGTGTGCCTAGCACTGTTCTGAGCACTTTATATAGATTAATTCATTTAATCCTCACAATATCTTTATGAAGGGTTATCTGACAGATTTTAAAATCCCCATGTTTAATATGTTCAAGGAAATAAGACTAGTAATTCCAGCAGAATACTGGAAGTTTTTTTTTTTAAGAAATAAAAATTCTGGAACAGAGAAATATCATATGGGGCCGGGCGCGGTGGCTCACGCCTGTAATCCTAGCACTCTGGGAGGCTGAGGCGAGCGGATCGCTCAAGGTCAGGAGTTCGAAACCAGAGAAATATCATAACTGAAATCAGCTCAATGGATGGGTTTGAAAGCAGATTGAAAAGAGCTGATATGAGAAATAGAAATGGAAGATACAACTATTATGTACCCATAATAATTAAAAATAAAAAAATTTTTTTAAAGAAATGGAAGATAGTTTAATAGCTGATGCCCAGCCTAAAGTAAGGAGAGACAAAAGCATAGAAAATATAGGAAAGAGCAGAAAAGATCTGAGATGAGTAATTGTATAAGAGAGAGAGTGAGGAAGAATATATGAAAAAAATAATGGTTGATAATTTTCCAACCATTCATTTCCAGGTAACGAAAATCTTCAAGCTACAGATTCAAGAAACACTAATGAACCCCAAGAAGAATAAATACAAAGAAACCATAACTAGGCACATCATTGTAAAACTGCTGAAAACCAAAACAGAGAGAAATATTTTTAAAGCAAGCAGATTTAGGAAGAGGAGAGAGATTACTTCAAAAGGCACTACAAATCTCTTAAAGATATCTAGACAAAATAGAATATATTACCGACAGACCTGTACTACAGAAAATATTAAAGTGTGTTCAAATCAAAAGAAAGTGACCCCAGATAAAAGAAAACCTAAGAGCAACAGAAAGAATAAATGTGCAGCTAGAACTAAATGAAAATTGACTATGTAAAATACCTTGTAAAGTTTATAGGTAAAATTAAAATATATGACAGCAGCAAATAAATTAGGACGAAGATGGAATTGGAATGTCCTAAAGTCATCGCATTGTTAGAGAGAAGATTAATAATTTGTTTAGACTTTGACAAGTCAAGGAGTCATGTTGTAATCTCTATGGTAACTGTCAGAAGAACATAAAAGAATGACTACTGAGATAGAGGGGAAAATGGGATAATTTTTTTTAAAAAGCCAATTCAAGCAAACACAAGAAAAAAAGAGAAAGGAGTATAAAGAAATAGGAAGAAAATATATTTAAATCCAATTTAACAGGTAGTTATATTGACACATGCAAACTAAGTAAGAATGTCAGATTAGAAAATCTGAGGATAAATCATTTATAAACTAATTTTTAAAATATTTCTACTAATTATAGAAAAAGCAATATTTTTAACTAAGTGAAATATTTAGGCTTAAAAAAACACTCTTGACTATGAAAATTAACTATGTCACACTTTTCTGAAAAGCTTGAAGTCAGGTTTCCCTCAAGCTGTTTTACAGCCTCTCCCCCACCCCACCCCCCCAAAAAACCCTAAAGACATAATAGGAAGTTAAGGATCTCATGTAGGTCTGTGACTTTCTAGACATTGGGGACACCATGGAATCCACCCATGGCTCTAATACTAATCAGTCTAACCTTGGGAAAGTTACTTTATTTTATTGAACTTAGCTTTCTGATCTGTAAAATGGGGATAACAACTATTACAAAAGCTAAATACAGTAAATAATGCAGGTAAAGCACTTAGCCCAAAGTTTGGCACATAATGAAACCTTAATTGCAGTTATCTATTAAATGACTACATTCTAACTACACACAGGTGTGTGAGGAAAAACACACATCATACACAAATAACATGTAATAAGGCAACTTAAAATAGTGAATCCCTTCTTTCCCCCCAAAAAGCAAACTAAAGTTTATGTTCTCATTCCTTTTTCAAAAACATCAAATTTCAAACACTTAGAAAGTCTAACACTCCTATACCAATATCCAATTCTATATTTAGCAAAATGCTGTAAGTGTTCCATGTGCTTACCTGACATTGGATTGCTTCTACTCGATAAGGGTTAAAACTCTTTTGGCATTTGCAACAGAGCTGTTTGAAATAAACCTAAAGAGAAATTTGGTTGGTTTGTTTTTGTGTGTATTGTTTGTTTGTTTTTAAACAAACTTTTATATACACACACCCTTCCTAGGCTCCCAGTTCTTAAGTAATTCCCCGACCTTGTACCTTGCTTTTACCCAACCTCTACCCTCAAGGATTGAAGCTCTGCTAGTACTATCAGTCACTGTTTCTTACTCTTTGAACCTAATTTTCTTTACCTGTAAAATTGGGATACTACTACTTACTTTTTCCATAGTTCTGACAATTCCCCAATAACATACAGAAAGTATCATAGTAGATGTTCGTGGGAAGTAGCTGTTAATATTTCACACATTGTGTGGGCCAAACCTTGGTCTTCTCCTTTTGTCCTGATCTAATAGCCCTTATGCATTAAGGTACTGTTTTTTTCTTATACAAAGCCATAGGGAAAGAAGCATCTGGTTTTTTCTGCCCCCGCCCCAAGACAGTGTTTCCCCACTTAAATTTTACATTATTTGTACCCATCAGTAGCATGCTTTCTAGGTTTTGTGCAATTTCCTGTGCACATTTCCTCCATGCCTCTCTTGGTGAACTCCTCCTCCTATTCATTCTTTAAAATCATGATGCCTTCCCTCAGCCAGGGCTAATCAGCCCCCTCCTGTGCTACTGCTATACCACTGGATACCACGGGTGCTATCGTGTACACTGCCAAATTGCATTTTGTCTCCATCTCTCCTACACAATGAATTCCTTGACAACCAGTTCTATGTCTTGTTCTTTGTATCCTAGTGCCTTGGAATTGTTTTTCTTCTGGCAAGAGAAGGGAAGTAATTTAACTTTAAAAATCTATTCACCTTCTGGGTCTAGTAAACGGCTAGTCTGAAAAGTCAAGTTTTCATTCAAGTCTTAGCAGGCCTCTTCGCCCTCTCCCTCCACCGTGCTTTAGTCTGTGGCAATGTCGAAACATGCAACAGCACAGGGGACTCAAATTTAAATGCTTATGGAAGTTAATGAAATAGGCCCCGGGTAGACCGCTGCAAAATAAAGTGCACAGGCCAAGCAAGAGGAAACAGCCGCTCAGCTGCGGACTCCTGTTTCCATTCTGAAATGGGGGTCTGTGATGACCAGAGGCTACAGTGGTTCATGAAAATCCAGAAATGCAGAATTTAGTATGAAGTCGTTCCCAATCTTAGTATGTTGAAAATTAACTCAAATTGCTGGGGGCGGGGGCCAGGGAGACTTAGGCTTAGCCTGAGTAAATCTCCAATTATTTCACTTATTGCCCCACCTTGTGGACAAACAGTGGAAATTTCCTAGAGCTAAGGCCCTAAACTGTGCAAAATCTACCAACTGAAAAATGGTTACAGAAAGTTCAAATATAGATAAGAACAAAAGTTCATCTAAGTAAGTTGACATTTTGTCAAATATAATGCCAGGTTATGGTTCGGGAACTCAGGTGGACGATCCAATTCAGTGTAATTCAAACATTCACTAAGCGCTTACGGCATGACATGCCTGTTACTGAGGCTGCCAAAACAGGGTTGGGACAATCATACTCATTAGGAAACAAATTCTTCCCCTATTTAGCACCTGTGCCCACCCATCCTCCTCACATCCCACTCACTTTTACTTACCTTATTAGTTCCAGAAATGCACCACACATAAGCACTCTCCCACCTGGTCTTACAATCTTTACAGTGAAAATAGCCATATTTTGGTTCCAAAAACTGAAAATAAGGGGAGAAAGTCTTTTACTATCTTGGAGGGGAAAAGCCAGATCCTACTTTCCTTATGGCTTTGTATAAGAAAAAAAAAATTACTCCCTTAACCTCACAACCTCAGAAATCTTTTAAGCCTACTGCATTACTTTAGCCTTTCCTGTCTTAAAGATGACTCTGGGATTCTTCTTGCTGCTGGCTCTCATACTTTTCCAAGCGCCACCAGCACCATCTCCCCAAAACGAAAGTCTGATTTCATATTTCACAGACTTGAACCCCTTCTGTCTCCTCAATCCCGATAGCCATGGTTACCAGACTTTTGATTTTCACCAGCTTAGTTAGGGGCTTATCAAAACTTTACCAAAAACTTACAAAATATACAAGCTATGTAAAATACATGTTTTCAGAACTCCCCCTTCCTTCACCAAATAAGCCCCAGAAATGGAAAAGGGGAGAGAGAGCGGTTGGGGTTGGCAAAGAACCAAGAAGAGGGAAGAGAAAGTCCACCTGGAAGTTGGGCTTCCGGAGCGCATCGGAGGCTGCGACTCCACGCACCTGTCTGCTCTTCCTTTCCTGCAGGCGGGGGACATCTTCCTCCCCCAGCTCATCCGGCTGTCCCGGCTCCTCCCGCCTGTCATCTTCTGACCTTGGCGTTGGTGGCTGCTGCCGGCTGGCCTGGGCAGGACCCGGATGCTCCTTGTTGTCCCCATCTTCCCGCAGCCGGATCAAGCCCCTGCGGCCGATGACCGGCGAGTAGATTCCGCAGGCCGGCAGGGGCTCCCTCTGGCCGGTGCATTCCCAAGAGGAGCGGCTGCGCAGGGTGCGAGGCCCCAGCGAGCACTGCACGGACTTGTCCACCCGCGGGCTCACCTGCACGCCCACCTCCTTGGTGTTGGCCTTGCACAGCCGCGGGCTCAGGCTAGGGTTCATCTGGGAGAGAATGGCCTTAAGCTGCGCCCTCCTGTAAGGGTCCACGCAGTAGTCAGAGGCATTCGCGGGCACCAGCAGCCCTGGCCTAGCCAGAAAAGTGGGGTGACCCATATTTTGCCTCCAGTCGGGCTGTTTGTGCCCTGGGAGTCCAGGCTGACCCAAAGGCAGTGTGTTCCCATACCCCTGGTACAAGCCATAGGGAACGCGGACAAAGCGCTCCATCCTCACCAGGCGCCCAGACACAGCCCAATCTCCTAGTGCGGTTTGTCTGTGTCCTTGTTTTGACTTCCACCTTCATCCACCCCTTCTTTTTCCTGATCAAGTTGGCTCAAATTCCTCTGTGGCTTCTCCATTTATTTCAGATGCTAACGGGAGCTGCTGCTATGCATTACCCTAATTGAAGGAGGGAAGATCTACCTACCTACGGAGGTCTAATTGC
Organism: Lepilemur ruficaudatus; assembly: GCA_963574885.1. Taxonomy (NCBI): domain Eukaryota; kingdom Metazoa; phylum Chordata; class Mammalia; order Primates; family Lepilemuridae; genus Lepilemur; species Lepilemur ruficaudatus. The sequence continues at coordinate 11,222 of CAUYRT010083768.1, read as the reverse complement.
CACCTGATTCCTAACTGCTTTTCCCTGCCTCTTCAACTCGCTGTTCTTGAACCTTTTTTTCAAAGCTGTTTTTCATTTCCAACTTATTCACACATATACTTTAATGAGAAATTCATTCATTTATTCCTCTAGTAACCATTTTAGATATCCCCTGTACATTGCTGGTGGGAATGTAAATTGGTACAGCTGTTATGGACAATAGTATAGAGGTTCCTCAAAAAATTAAAAATTATAGAGGTGAGGCATGGTGGCTCACGCCTGCAATTCCAGCACTTTGGAAGGCAAGGTGAGAGGATCGCCCAGGTGTTAGACCAGCCTGGGCAGCATAGCATGACCCTGTCTCTAAAAAAAAAAAAAATTTTTTATATAGGACTAGCATATGATCAAACAATGCCACTACTGGTTGTATAACCAAGGAAATGAAACCAACATTCTGAAGAGATATCTGCTCCACCGTGTTCATTACAGCATTATTCACAATAGACAAGTTACAGAAACAACCTAAGTGTATGGTGACAGATAAATGGATAAAGAAATTGAGGGGGGATTGTGTGTGTGTGTATAAAATGAAATATTATTCAGCCTTAAAAAAAGAGATCCTTTCATTTGCAACAACATGGATAAAACTGGAGTACATTATGCTAAGTGAAATAAGCCAGAAAGAAAAATGCTACATGATCACACTTATACATGACATCTATAAAGTCAAATATTTAGGTAATTAGATATGAAATGTCTGATTTTGAATCAAAAGTTTAGTTTATTATATCTCAAACAAGAAACAGTACAATTAATCAATATGTACCTAAACTACCGACAGTTTTGCCATCTTAATGGTTGCTTGCTTAAAGCAGCAAAGAAGCCTGGAGAGTGAGTGGCAATGAAATCCCAAAAGGTGTTTTCCACATCTTGTTGAGAATTGAATATTTTTCCTTGCAAGAAGTGGTTCAAAGTCTGGAAGAAGTGGTAGTCAGTGGGCACAAGGTCTGGTAAATACAGTGGATGAGAGAGTTCCTATGTCCAACTTCTGTAGTTTGAGCAGCGTTATTTTTTGCAACATGTGGTCTTGCAAGAGGATTGGCCTGTCTCTATTGACCAATCTCAGCTGCTTAATCATAAGCATCCTCATCATTTCATCCAATTGGTTGCAGTAGACTTCCACTGTAATAGACTGACTAGGTTTCATGAAGCTCTAGTGGATAAAACCAGCGCTGGACCACCAAACAGACACCATTAGCTTTTATAATGAATATTTGGTTTTGGACTGTGTTTTGGCACTTCATCTTTATCCAACCATTGTGCTGAATGCTTGCAATTGTCACAAAGAATCCATTTTTCATCATATGTAACAATATGGTATAGAAATGGTTCACTTTTATGTCTTGACAGCAAAGAAAGGCAAGCTTTGATATAATTTCTCTTCTGATGCACACTTAATTCATGTGGTACCCATCTATTCAGCTTCTTTACCTTGCCCATTTGTTTCAAGTGGTCCAATATTGTTGGAATAGTAATGTCAAACCTTGCTGCTAACTCACACATAGGTTGAGATGGATTTGCTGTCATTACAGCTTTCAGCTCATCATTATCCACCTTGCTCTCAGGTCACCCACATGGCTCATTTTCAAGATTCAAATCACCAAAACAGAACTTCTCAAACCATCAACGTACTGTGCGTTCCTTAGCTACATCCTTCCCAAACACTTCTTTGATATTTCAAGCTGTCTGTGCTGCATTGGTTCCACAATGGAACTCATACTCAAAAATAACACGAATTTTTGACTTACCCATAATTTCACAAAAATTGCTCTAAAAATTTTTTTGAAAGATAATCATAGGCCAAAACATGCATTTGAAAGAATGAGGATGTACCTTCACAAAAAAAAAAAAAACAAGAAGTGCCAAAGTGAAATGTCAGAGATATCAACCATCAAATTTAGTACTCAAGAAAATCAGACATTCCATACCTAATAACCTAATCCTTAGAAGCAGAGAGTAGAATGGTGATTACCAGGGGCAGGGAGGTGGGGGAAATGGGGAGCTCTTGGTCAGAAGGTATAAAGTTGCAGTTATGTAGGATGAAAATCTAGAGAGCTAATGTACAGCCCGATGACTATAATTAATAATAGTATATTTTATACTAGAACTTTGCTAAGAAATTTGAGCTCTTACCACACACAAAAGAAAGGTAACTATGTGACGAGCTGGATATGGCAATTGCTTGACTGTGGTAATCACTTCACTACGTCTATCAAAATATCATGTTGCACACATTAATATGTATTATGCAATTTTAATTTAATTATTTTAAATATATAAAAAATAAAGCATATAGTAAATTGAATACAAGTACTAAATTATTTCAGCAGCCACACTAGAAGAGTATAAGAAAGAAAGTATATTATGGCAGAGCTCATGAATAAAGTACCTGGTACCAAGAGAGCAAAGAACATAAAGTTATAAGGGGGGTGTATACAATGAGAGAAAATATATTTCAGAGGGTTGTGTGACACGCCAAGGGTTCTCATTAGTCCACTCCTAGTGAGACACACCTTCCCCCTCCAGCCCCTGCCTCCATTTAGAGGATAAATGCAGATTTAACCACAGTATATTTAAATATATGAAGTCAAGCGACTTGAATTCAAACCTGGGCCTTGTTACCAGGCACGTCACTTAACTACTTGTGTCAGTTTCCCCAATTTATAGGATTACTTTTAAATTAAACACGATATTACTTGAAAGACCAAAGCAGAATGCCTAACTCATAAAATGTTCAGTAAGTAGTAGCTATTATTAATAAGGATCACAGACGTGTGTTCCTTTGTTAATCAGACCTCCAAAAGCTTTAGAAGCTATCTGCATTAGTAAGGTCTCCTGCTACAACTAAAGATTACTGATTATCAAATTAAAATGATACCTAAGGAACCAAATGGAGCCCACCCTTTTTCTAAGTCAAGGTTGTTTCTGGTGTTTACTGCGTTAGCACCTTCTGGAAGCAGCAAGACCCATGAGCAGCTCTCACCTCCTGAACCCAGCTGAAGGCTTTCTAAGTCTTACAACAAACCAGAATTAAGCCTTGTGCTAGGCATGTCACAGACCCTGTGGATTCAAAAATGAGGTCAGGTCTTCCAGGTCACTTTGTGGGGAAGACAAGCACACAACACAGCGATCTGTACCTTAAGAATGTTAAAGATTCTGCTGAAGCCTGCAGAGGGATGTACCTGACACTGCATGAGCGAGTTAAGAGGGGTTTCACAATTTTGCAAGCGAGGAACGGGGCTGAGAAGGTCCTGAACACCCGCTCCCCAAGAGCAGCCCTCCTACTAGAACTAAGGTCCTAAGGTCCTCGGACTTCAAACAGCCCCTCCCACTACCACGCAGTCGGGAAAGGAGCATCCACAGCCACAGACCACTTTAGGCTTTTCTAAGATCGGCCCACTTTGGGGGACAGGCCTGGAGGGAACACCATCTCTATGGGCAGAACAAAGCCTTTCAAAGGTCCCACGTCGTGCCCGAGGGCGCCCACCGAACCCACACAGGAAAGGGAGGTGGGACTTGGCAAAGACACAGAGGGCGGACCTCCCAGCAGGGCGGTCGGGCATTCTGAAGGGACAAGAAAACAACGCGCGCTCCAGCTCCTCCTTTACTCTGTCCGAGGCCAACTGTCACGGACCTAGCTACGAATTCCCTTTTGCCACACCGGACGGAAGACGCAGCGGAGGGGCGGACGCCGGCCTCACTTCCGGCGGTGCGTACGCTGCGTGCCGCGTCACGGCGTCACGTGGCCAGAGAGGGCTTTTGGCGCGAGCGTCTGAAACCAGGCGGCGGCGGCGGGGCTGCTGGGGCGCGGCGCCTGGGTCCTGGCCTGTCGCGGTGGGTCGCCGCGGAAAAGCCTGAGGGGTCAGATTGCGGTTTAAGTGCCGGCGCGGTTTTTGTCAGCCTACTCCGGCAAAAAAAGAGCTGCTGCCCTTCTGGAGCGGGTTAGTCTTGGCCGGGGTGGGGACGGGCGTGTTTTCCGCGGTCCCGGTCGTCCGGGATGGCGGGGGTCGCCTCTCGTGCCCTGGGTCGGAGCGCGGCTTCTTGCCGGTTTGTCTCTTGCAAACCCCACGCTTGCCTGAGAGAAGAGTCCCTGTCTCGAGGGCAAATTCCCCCAAAGCAGGTTTGAGCCCCGCCCCTTTCCTGGAACCCCATTTCCCAGCTGCGGCCCCGGCCTGGGGGCCCCACCAGCCGCTCGGGGTTTGCCTCACCGGCTGTCCCGGGTGTCCCTGTCTGAAATTTCTTTAATTGGAAAGTTGGTGACATTGCTGTAACGGAATATTGCTATTTTGGAAAATGTTCTGCAGCTTCTGGGCACAGTGTATCTGCCTGGTAACCCCCAGGTGATTGCTGTATTCCGAGGCTTTACTGACTGGGGTTAATCGCACGGTGTTGGTCTCTAGCAGGAACCGTCTATAAATGCGCAGCCAAAGCCACGCTTGACTAGTTAAGTTAACTTGGTTAAAACTAAACGATACTAAAAATTGTGTTGCTGAGTCGCACCAGGCACGTTTCAAGTGCTTAATGTGGCTGCTGTACTGAACAGCACAATTACAGAATCTTCCCATCCTCTGTTCTATTATTGTCCGGAAAGATGGGACTTTCTGTGGGGTGTAACTTTAGGCGGGCTTACCAGCCCTTCTCATTTTTTACCTCCCAGTCACTTAACAGGGAGTGCATTGCTATGAAGTGCATTTTGGTTTTCTCTTTTGCAGACTTATATACCAAGCATTGGAGTGATATTGTGGATAAAAATGCCCGTTGGATCCAAAGAGAGGCCGACTTTTTTTGAAATTTTTAAGACGCGATGCAGCAAAGCAGGTATTGGCAAGTTTTTTATAACTTGGTAAAACGTTACACAGAGAAAATGTTTTCTGAAAAATAAATTTGTATGCTTGCTAAATAGAACCCAATACTACACAGTTTTGTGTATATCATACACTGTTCCTTATGGAGTCGTAAATCCAGTTAAGAACAATCGTTTACAGGTTAACCAGATGATTAATATAGAACCCTTAGTGGGTAAAGTGGACACTGGCCCCTTGATTAGCAGTACGAAAAATTGTTTTTAAAGTACTACTGAAAAATCAGAAGCATTGATAATGTTGCTTTATGGCAGAAGTTGTCAAACATTTTGGTCTCAGTACGCCTCACACTCTTAAAAATGATAGAGTACCCCCAAAGAACTTGTTTATGTAGCTTAGCATATTAGAAATTAAAACTAAGAACTTAAAAAAATATTAATTAACTTAAGGTAACAAAAACCATTGCATATTACTATAGATAATATACTTTTTATGAAAAATAACTATTTTCAACAAAATATACATGTATTTCAATTAAAATCAAGGTGTTGGCAGAAAAAAAAACATTTTCAACAAAAAATAGAAGAGTGGAATAGGTTTGGTTTCTTTTTTTTACAATTTTACAGTTCTCTTTAATGTCTGGCTTAAGAGAAGATAGCTAGATTCTCATCTGTCTGCATTTAATCTGTTGCAGTGTGTTGTTTTGGTAGAAGTATATGAAGAATTCAACTTTGTATAGCTAGGTAGTTGGAAAAAGGAATATTTTAATAGTCTTCAGTTACTTGTGGATATTTTTCATTATTAGTCTGTCTTGTACTTTGAATAGATCTTTCAAAGATCTAATATATATATCAGTGGATCTTTCCATGTTGTAACATGATGCTGTGATTGTTTGGAAAATACTGGTGTTCTCAGTTGCATAGATATTCCAAATATTGACACGTTACATTAAACAGTACTTTAAAAAATCACATTCATTAATTTCACTACAGATTCCATCAGAAAGGTCTTTTAAGATTGAGCCACTGAAATTCTAATTTTCATTTGAAGGCTCACATTTTATCATTGGAAATAAACTCTGTTGTTTTCCTTGTAGTAACAAGCTCACTTCGTTCGTTTGTGAGACGTCCACCAAATTATCCAAGTTGTAGTAACTTATTTTGTCTACCAGCTGTTCTTTCAAGTAAAAATGGCTTTTCATGAAAACAGCTATAATTTGAGAGTCTACATGTTTCTTTCTTTTTTTTTTTTTTAGACAGAGTCTTGCTCTGTTGCCCAGGCTAGAGTGCCGTGGCGTCACCCTAGCTCCCAGCCTCATACTCCTGGGCTCAAGCTATCCCCCTGCCTCAGCCTCCTGACTAGCTGACACTACAGGCATGGGCCACCATGCCCAGCTAATTTTTTCTGTTTTTAGTTACCCGGCTAATTTCTTTCTATTTTTTTTTTTTTTTTTTTTTTTAGCAGAGACGGGGTCTCACTCTTGCTGAGGCTGAACTCCTGCCTCGGCCTCCTAGAATGCTAGGGTTACGGGCATGAGCCACCATGCCCAGCCTACATGTTTCTTATACCCTTAAATTTGCCATATACACTTAATGTACTCTTCATAATTATTTGAATTTTATCTATGAAATGCTTTCCTACTGTGAATGGTTTTTTATTCTGAATTGTGAATATTAGAATAGAAAATAAAAATAAAAATAAATAGCTAATATAGCTAAAGACTGTATTGTAACTTTTGCAAATTGTTATACCTTGCTATAGGTTGATAAGATCATAAGATTAATGATCTTGCTTAGTTGATATGCCTTAACAAAAATAATCCACAGTCAAATCTCAAGTATCCTTTTCCTTGCTGTGATCTTTAACTATTAATACTTTACTGGCTCGTAAATTTTTCTGTGTCATTGGTTAAAACTAAGGTGAGATTTTTATTTTTCTTATAGACTTAGGACCAATAAGCCTTAATTGGTTTGATGAACTTTCTTCAGAAGCTCCACCTTATAATTCTGAACCTGCAGAAGAATCTGAGTATAACATCAGCAGTTACGAACCACACCTATTTAAAACACCACGAAGGAAACCCTCTTATCGTCAATTGGCTTCAACTCCAATAATATTCAAAGAGCAAGGTCCAACTCTGTCACTGTACCAATCTCCTGTAAAAGAATTAGATAAATGCAAATTATACTTAGGTAAGTAATGTGATGTGGTATACTGGGGAAAGATACAAATGAGAAATTCAGGCAAATGTGTGTTAAAATATCAGCTATTTCATTAACTAATTGTGTGATGTTGGGTAAATCAATCTCTCTGGCTTCACTTTCCTCACATGAAAAATGGAGATGATGAAAATAACACCAAATAGGTTTGGAATAATGAAGTAATGTAGATAATTAATATTCCTTTTCCTCTCTCCTTTGATTAATACATTTTTGCCAACAGATTGGCTGAATTATGTCTTTTTTTTTTTTTTAACAGGATATTATGAGGGCACAAACATTTTGGTTACATTTTATATCTTTGCGTCTCCCTAGCTGGGGTTAGAGGCATGCCCTTCCCCTCTACAATGCTCACCATGTCCTTTAGTTGTGAGTTTACCCCCCTCAACCCCTTGAATTATGTCTTATACCAAAAAACCTAGAAGTTGTTTTCATGTTAAACTAAACTGTGTTTCTATAGGCTATCACAGAGGGCAGAGAATATTTTTATTAATTTGCTATAAATATCTTGATTTGGTAGCAGTTTCCCTGGCCCAGGTGCCACATATTTCTGAGCAATTATGTAGTAAGATTATACATTCAGTCATTCACATATTTATTACCTACTTGACGTAGGTAACATACTCTTGAAAGGTTTTTGGCAGAAGAGTGATATGTTCAGATTTGGTACCTTGGTAGGCTTTCAGTAAATGTCTTTTCCCTTACTCTTTTCCTCCACGATACCATAGTACTGTGTGTAACTTAATTATAGAATATAACACATTCTACTTGTGTATAATTTTTTAAAATTTCCCCCACTAGAGTATGAACTCTGAGGTTAAAGTTTCAACTTGAATTCAACCACCCAAAGGATTTTATGCATATTCTTTCTCTTTCACAGTATAGATGAGACTTTTTGTTTTTAACTAGTTCCAGAGAATGAAAATTTATAATGCGGAGTATATACATCCTCACTGAATTGTTGTACTGTTTCAGGAAATAATGTTGCCAATAGTAAGCATAAAAGTCCTCGTACAATGAAGGCTAAAATGGATCAAGCAGATGATGTTACCAGTTCACTTCTAAATTCTTGTCTTAGTGAAAGGTATGATGAAGCTGTTATATTAAAATATTTAAACGAAACATTTTCCTACATGTATTTGTTTTATGGAGATGAACCTAATTTCTATGCTAATATTTTGGCTCAGAGCCTGAGATCTTCCGTAGAAGATCTTACTTAAATCTTTAGGTTGAGTGCTTTAATAGAATAATTTTTGCATCAGAAACATAAAAGTTGTTTTTCTTATAATATTAAATTGGCTGGTTTTTTATATTCTGTGACTTTTTAAGTAACAAAAATAATAATGATGAAAAGCAGTAAGTTCTTGAAATATTAGTTTAAGATAGGTTATTTATGTACTTTGAGTCTTTGGAGAGAATATGATGCTATTATAGATTTCCTTTACATAATTTTTAAGTTTAAAATACACAATTCCTAGAAACTGAAATTTATGAGTACTTTATTGCTTTCTTTGGGCATGTTAAACATCACTTAGTGGATACTTAATTCTTCATGAGAGATTTACCTTTAAAACATAATATAAAATAATTAAAAAGTAGCATAATTCTAACAATTGACATTCTTTTTTAAAAAAATTATGTTTTATCCCTTTTTGGAATTTCTGTTATTTTTTGAATAATCAGAGGGATTTGTTTTGTTTTAGTCCTGTTCTACAACGTGCACACATAACACCACAAAGAGAAAAGTCAGGTAAGATTAAAAACAAAGCTTTTTATTCTTAGAATACTAGAAACATTAATAAAAGTAAAATTTAATAATTTTCCTCTTTTTTATCCCCAGTGGTATGTGGAACTTTATTTCATACACCAAAGTTTGTGAAGGTAAAATATTCTGCCTGGTTTATTTTTATGATGTAGTAATTGAGAATTTGACAATGGTATCTTACCTTTGCCCTGAGGATTACAGATCTGTACGTAGCATTCTTCTTCACATTGGCATTTAGTAAATGATAAATGAAAAAAAGAATGAATGAAAAAATATTCTTAATCATCATAGCATTTCTCTGAAATAAATAAACTATTGTCTTTCTTTCCAGGGTCAGACACAAAAACATATTTCTGAAAGTCTGGGTGCTCAGGTGGATCCTGATATGTCTTGGTCAAGTTCTTTAGCCACACCACCCACCCTTAGTTCTACCGTGCTCATAGGTAATACGAGCAAATGGGTATTATATAAGAAAACATAGATGAGGTTGATAAATTGTCATCTCTAAAGTCTCTGTGAAAAGGAAAACATGAAAAAATATTAGATAATACTGTCTTTAAGTGTGTTAGTAATTCAGAATAATTTTATTCTATTTAGTATACATTGGGATAAATTACAGATACATTAAGTGGTATTCTGTAGTTGTTAAGCATTATATTTTAGTGCTGTGTCATTAATCTAGAATAGTTTTACAAATACTCATTTACCTATGCATGTAAGTAAGCATTTAAGAGCCAGTATTTGGTGTAACTGAATTTTTTACAAATCATTTTGATACCTTGGGCATCAAAGCAGCATTAAATAAGCTTTTGTTCTCTCCACTTAAATCTGTTCTACGGTTCTGTATTGCCAGTTGTATCAAATTGAGATCTTAAACTTCACAATTGTAGTTATACAACTATGGGATAAACTGGAATGTTTAATTTATCTATCCATTGGACTGTAAGCTCTTTGGTGGCTCACCACAGTTTCTCTTATAACAATAAACATATAAAGTTAAATATCTAAATAAATGTGATTAAATATAGTGTGAATGAGTATTAATATTTGGAAGTTCATCTAAACAAATGTCACAATTTATAGGTAAAACATGAAAAATTGGATAATGAGAAAAAAGTAAATATTCACCAACACTTTTTTTTTTTTAGAAGATACTGGGTTAGATCATTGTTTCTCAAATTGCAGATCATACCCATTAATAGTTGTGAGATTTATGAGTCATACACAGTTTTTTAATGGAATAAAAAGAATAGAAAAATCTGAATGCCTCACATTTAGTTAGAGTTGCCAGATTTAGAAAGTGAAAATACAATGCATCTAGTTAAATTTGAATTTTAGATAAACGTAAATAATTTTTAAGTATATTATTTCTTGGGACATACACTAAAAAATTATTCATCGTTTATCTGAAATTCCAATTTAATGAGATTGTCCTGTATTTTATCCAGCAGTCCTACACATAGTTCAGTTTGTTTTGTGAAACTCTTTTACTTTGTGTGTATGTGTGAGAATACAGAGTCATTAAATATATATGTGTTAGTGTAGGTTATATTCAAAGCTTGAGTTTAAATTATACCCAAGCCAGGATTTTATTTTGTTTATTCTAGTAAAGTAACGTCCATTTTGATTCCTCCTTAGCTGGGAGTAATTTTACTTTCTTCTTTTGTTGCTTAGATGAAATAATATGGTTAAAAACCATTTTGAAAAGTAAGAAGTGTTTAACTTACAATGTACCTTTAGGCTGTATTATTGTCTAAATAAATGCTAAAGTCTCCAAGCTTTGGCTTTTATGTCATGACCTCATAGCTTGGTCTGATTTTCCAAAGTCATTGTGGACATCATTGTCATAAAGTCAGAATCACCAAACCATAGTTTATTACCACTTTGTGGGTAGTACTAAGGAAGTGAGTATAGATAGCTAGCTTATTCACTATGTTAATTGACCTTTCTAATTACTCAGATCAATTCATTTTGTTTCAAATGTGTCATTTAATCAAATTGTATTTGTGCTTTTTGATGTCTGATTAAAAAATACACAAGTTTTTGCATTAATTTTAATGTATAATATATAATGCAGTATAATTATATATAGTATAGTATATAATACAGTATATTATATATTATATAATACAATTTGTAATACAGTAAATTGAATTTTTATTTTACAGTCAGAGGTGAGGATGCATCTGAAATTATATTTCCTAATGATACTACTCCTGTAAGTAAATATGATAAATTAATTATACAATTGAATTGTTTATAATTTTGGAATTCCTTGATGTTTTTTTTTTTTTTTTTTTGTTTTTGAGACAGACTCTCACTCTGTCACCTGGGCTATATTGCCGTCCATCAACCTAGCTCACAGCAACCTGAGATTTCTGGGCTCAGGTGATCCTT
>CAUYRT010083766.1:0-16863 GCA_963574885.1 Lepilemur ruficaudatus | reverse complement strand
AGCCTCCCGAGTAGCTGGGACTACAGGCATGTGCCACCATGCCCGGCTAATTTTTACATATATTTTTAGTTGTCCAATTAATTTCTTTCTATTTTATAGCAGAGATGGGGTCTCGCTCTTGCTCAGGCTGGTTTCGAACTCCTGACCTTGAGCTATCCACCCGCCTCGGCCTCCCGGAGTGCTAGGATTACAGGCGTGAGCCACTGCACCCGGCCAGACCCACAGTTCTTTCAGCTTCCACCACGTTCCTCCTCTGAGTCCTGGGCCAGCTACATTTGCAGCTCCAGGCCAAAGGGCACCAGCTTCCTATACAGGTCATCTGGGTCATCAGGACTGCAGGGGTGACAGTAGACATGGGCTCTCATTTGTCCCCACAGAGTGGTTTGTGCTTGTTCTCTCCCATGTCACCTCCAGCTTCTCTTCCCACTGCTGCCCCTGCAGGCCCACAGCCGTGCCAGGCCCACACAAGATGCACGGTCAATACCCTTCCATAGAATTCTTTGCCAGTTCCCACGGTTACAGAAGCTCTCATTTCTATAATAAATCACCTGTTTCGTATTGGCGATTCTGCTTCTCTGTACAAACGCTGGCTGATAAACTCTCCTATTTCAGTGGCCCTTTTTGGATTATGTCTCCTTAGGGCTAGAGTGTAGTGGTTATTAAGAGAATGAATGAATGAAGAGAATGAACCTTAAAATCTAACTGTCACTGCCCAGGAACATTATTTAACATCTCTAAGCCTCAGTTTCTATATCTATAAAATGGGAATTGTTAGGTTTGTTCCAGATGGGAACCTGAAAAGTATGTATAGGACAGAATGTGGTTAATGCAAAACTTAGGCTTGGAAAACAATAGCCAGAGGAGTCTGGAGAGTCCCCAGACTTTTAGATCTAACAGACAGCTGCAGCCAGCGTTCCTTCCCTGCCCTCCCTGACAGAGACAAAGGCTGTCCCTCCGTAGCTCTCCTGATAAGAACAACGCCAGGGCTGAAGGATGGATGTGACTGGGGCAGGGGTCTCAGGAGTTGGTTGTTGGCAAAAGAATTAATTACAAGCAGCTGTTCTGGCCCACTTACTTACTCCTTCCCTCCCCCCCAAAAAAACCCTCTATAAAACCCAAGGCTCTCCCCTTTTCTCTCATGGACGCTTTTTTGCCTCCACCCATCTGCACCCAGATGCTCAAAATAAACAGCATTTTGCTACACATGAGGCTTCGTGTGTCTCTCTCTCAGCTCCAGACCTAACAGGAATAATGACAGGCCTCCCTCATAGGATTGTTATGAATGTCCGTATTCCCTGAGCTCCAATCTCCAGGAAGTAAGGTACTGGTGGCAATCATAGGCTTTGCATAACATCTAAGGTTATTGCAAAGAAAATGGAATTGACCTGCCTGTGGTAAAAGGGGGACTAGTCAACAAGGAAACCCAGGAGAGTGTGTTCTACCCTGGAATGCAAGCTCCACAAGGCAGGGCTTAGAGTATCCTATCTCTGGCATGCACTCAAGGGGCTGGGATGTGGTAGCACTCAAATATTTTTTGAATGTGTAAAAGAATGAATGAATGAATGGAGGCTCTCGAGATGGATCTGACCAGGGGGCAGGGACTGGCCCATCTGGCTGCCCTGCTCAGTGCCCTCAGACGTAGTTAGCCCAAGACGTGCCATTTAAACATCTGAAGCATCAACCAACTCCCTCAATTTACTTTTCTCCTCAGCACACAGCACTTGCCCCATGTCCCCCACCCAAGTTCTATCAGCCTAGAAGGACAGAGTGGGTTCAGCATGCAGGAAGGGACATTCTAAGCCAGGTACTGATACTTTTCCTGCAAATTCACTACTTGGTGACCACGTATACAGCCTAAGGTGAGTGAAGGGCCAGTGCCTGTCAGGCTCCACGGCTCCATCCACCCTGGGATGCTGACCAAACCACAGTAAGTTCATCAGGTTGGGGCCACCCAAGTTCGCCCCCTCACCCTGGGGCCTGGTGACACCCCCATCTGGCCACTTGCCTCTTTTGACTTTGCACTGATCACTGAAGTGTTTCTACAGTCACTGTGGATCTGGGTGGACAGACCCTGGTCCCACCACAGGAGGTGATGTTGTGACCGGACAGCCTGGCTCTCCCAGGCAGCCTCCCTGCCCCGCACATCCCATTTGGGGCAGCCCAGCCTCTGGGACCTTCCCCAAGAAGCTAAGCAGCTTGTGCTGCTCAGGAAGGGGCAGACACCTTGGGGACCTGCCTCAGGACCTGGCTACATAGGAGTCAGCCCAGCCACCTCCCTGGAAGCTCTCTGAGCCTCTTCTCACACCTGGCACACAGCAACACATACTCCCCAAGGTAGTGAGTATGGTGGGTGCTGCCGTCAGAAAGACTGGGTTCCAAGCCTGGCCACACTTACTGACTGTGTGGCTCTGGGAAGATTACTTTTCTGTGTCTCAGTTTCCTGCTCTGTAAAATGAGGATACTAATAGTTGCATGAGTCAGTAGAGTTCAGCTCAGTTCAGGACATGGGAACCAGCCAAGGTATTCTGAGCAGAAAGTGACTTGAGACAGGGGTTAGGTGCTTATGGGATGGTTGGAGTGGCTGGATGGGGAGAGGGGAGGAGGTAAGGCTGTGTCTAGAGAGTCTGCCCCCTCTGCCTGAGCAGGAAGGAAAGTGGGGCACCTAGAGGTCGCCACTGGCACTGCTGAGTTCCAGCTACACTGGTGTGGCTGTGTCCAGCAAGCAGACAGGGCCTCCACTGCTGCTGCCCACTGTCCCCTGACCCCCCAAGGGTGGTGACTAGACACTGGACACCGCTGCAGGAAACAATGTGCACCTGCATGGCCCAGCCTGCGGGAAGGAACCAGCCAAAGCAGCAGGAAGGTAGCCTCTGCCTCTCTTCCACCTTCCAAATCTCATGTGAGGGTCTAAATGTTGGATCCCAATATTCATCCATCACTCTCACAGGAGTCAGGCTGGGAAATGTAGTTTTCAGCTATCTGCCTCCAAAGGACAGGAAATTGGTGGGGCTGGATTGGGATGCTACTCAGTCATGTGAGGATTAACCACGTTATGGCTGGAGAGCACTCTGAACACTTCCTGGTGCACAGCAGCATGTGCTGTTTGCGTGATGGCTATGGGCGATAGCAGATATTAACAGCTGCTATTGCTACACACCTGCCACGTGACTGCACTGTGCTAGGCCCCAGGAGACACCACGGCAAACAAGATGGGTTCAGCCCATCCACAAGCTCCCTGCCCCTGGACAGAGTTCATGGAAAGCCTCTTCCCTCTGCAGGGGCAGAAAGGTGTGATACCTTGCCTGATTCATCATAAGGGTCACAGCTAACGCTTTTAGAACAAAAACAAGAAGAGAAAAATATGATAAATATATTTAACCAAAGTTTTATGTGACATGGAAGACTTCAGAAGTGAAGAGGCAAAGACCCAGGGAAAACCTCTGTTTCTATGTTTAGAACGGACAGCGGGGTATAAATGTGACTAGACAAAGGTGTGTGATCTGATAACAGACTGAGTGGGGAACCCAGCAAGGCCTGTCTGTTCAGATTCTTCGTGGCCTCTCTGTGCAGCGTTCCTGCCTCCCGGCTATGGGCAGGACTCCTACGGAATGAGGGTCTTCAAGAGAGAAGGGAGAGGGACGAGAGGGACCTTTCTGTGTTCTGTGGCTTGCTTTGGGGAAGAGGGGTTCTAGTTTCTGCGACTACCTCGGGGAAGAGAAATTCTGGTTTCTGTGAATCACATCACAGGAGCATGGGGAGAGAAAGATGGTGGGAGACAGGAGGGCAGAAGGTCAGAGAGAGAACTTCTGAGGCCCTTCCAATGTCCTTCAGTTGAAAGTACAGTTAGGCCCCACGTAATGATGTTTTTGGGTCGACAAGGGTCTGTCTATACAATGGTGGTCACCGTAATACCGTATTTTTACCGTACCGTTTCTGTGTCTAGATAACTTACCATTTTGTCAGTTGGCTACCGTGTTCAGCACAGTACGATGCCGCGCAGGTTTGCAGCCTAGGAGCAACAGGCTAACAGCCTAAGTGTGTAAGCACACTCTGTGATGTCTGCACAACCATGATGTCGCCTAAGGAAGCGCGTCTCGGAACTCTCAGCGTGCCCTAGCGCCATGCTCTGGGGTATTGTGTTCTGAGCCCCCAAACCTCCCAGCACTCTTAAGGCCTGCACCCAGTTCAACTCCCCAACGAGTATCATCGAGCTCTACGGCTGGGCAGGCGCAGGTGGGGAGGAGAGAAGGGAAAAGCTGCTGACAATGTCTCTGCACCCCGGCCCTCGCCCTGCCCTGGGCAGGAAGGGTCCGCAGGCCATGGGGGAGCCCCCAACATGCACAACGGAGAGAGGCCCCTACGTGCCTGGCTCCCCGTCCCACCCCCATACACACAAAACACCCTCACGATCAGTCCCAGCACAACCACGCGCTGGAGCTGACCGCCCTACATACAGTTGCATGAATTCCCCGGGGCCTGAAAGCCGGCTGCGTTTCCAGTCGCCAGAGGGACCTCGCACTGACCTCCTTCAACGAGCCTGCAGAGGGGGCCACTGTGTGGACGGTCCCTGCCCAGGCGGCCTCCTGGTTCGCTCCTTTCCTCCACCGCCGCCCAGACGTGGCGGCGCGCCCCCGCGTGGCCCGGAGCGGCCCTGCAGCCTCGACACACAGCTCCCCGCTCCCCGCCCTTTCAGGGCTCCACTCCCATTCCTTCCAGCTGGCCTCCCTCCAACCCGGATTCCCTTCCTTCTTTTGCCTCTGAATATTTCCCCACTTATATAGTAAAATTGAATATTCTATGCATATCAAAGATTTTGCATTAGTTATCTAATCCTATCTGACCTCCCTTGTTGGACTGTAGGTCATTAGACCCCCATTCCAGAAAGTGTCCTGCCCCAAACTCAAAGGAAGGAATGCATGCTCAGAGAGGCCACGAAGGATCTAGACAGAGAGACCTTGCTGGGTTCCCCCACTCAGTCCATTAGCATTGTTACAGCCCACTGGGGTTATATCGCCCCCTGCACAGAGAAGAGCCAATACGCTGGGACAGCCCCAGCTGCCGTGCAGAGAGTGTTTAATATTGCAGAGTGCCAAGTGAGGAGGAATTTCTCAAATCCATACCCCCGAGATAGTTTGCCTGGCGAAGAGCTAGGCAATTGGGTCTGCTGATTGTCTGGATTCAGGGCAGAATCACAGGGGTGTAGAAATTGTCTTCTTGTGCTGAGTCAGGGTGGGAGTCACAATACCAGTTGAGTCAGTTCCTTGGTACGGGCCACCGGTCTGGGTGGGTCAGCCAATCCACTGGAATGCAGGGCCTGGAATATATCTCAAAACTAGCCTTGGGTTTCACAAGGGTGATGTTACATGGAGAAAGTTAAGAATCTTTATGACCATCAGATGTGTGACTCCTGAGTAGCAATTATAGGAAAGCAAACTAGGGGACAATGGTTAGTTATTATTATTAACTATGCCTGTGCCTTTGCAGAGTTTAGGGCCTTACCTTGCATTCCTTTCTTTATTTGTAAAGGGCGGTTTCAGAATCCTACCCTTTTTGTCGGATCATTTCTACACAGCTGTCCATACTTGGTTGAACCTAAGCATAAAAATGGACAATTTTCCCCTGTATCGTTGGGTCTTCATTCTGAAGGCTCCTGTGTACACATTAAACAAATCTGTATGCCTTTTCTCCTGCTAATCTGCCTCTTGTCAGTGATTCAGGGGACCTTCAGAGGGTGAAGGGGAAATTTTCCCTTGGTCCCTTTACCTGCAATTTGTACAAATACTGTTGACCCCAATCCCCTCCCTGAGGCATGTGTGGTGAGCGGGGCGGGCGGGGGGAGGCTGGGTTACGTAGGGGCGGGGCAGTGGGAGGGCCCACAGGCCCAGCGTCCCAGCTCAGCCCAGCCAGAGGTGATTGCGTGCCCTGGGGAAGTATTTGGCTGGCCCCTTCTCACTTGGAAGAGGACACTTCTGCACCTAGATGCGTCTGTTGGTCCAGGGAAAACCATTTATGCCCTCCCCAAGGTAAGGATTTTGTGTTGTAAGTCCCCCGCCAGGGCCCTAACGCAGATCCTGCTGCACCCACAGGTGCCACCGCAGGATCTTTCCTGTCCTCCCCGCTACCCCACAGAAGCCAGTGCTTCTGGAAAATGGAAGTGAATGAAAGAAACAAACTCCCGAGCAACTCACAGTGCTCTCATCTTCAGCGTCAAGAACAAAGCATTAATTAATTGCTTACCCACAGAAAGGAAAAGTTAATTACCTACCATGGAAATTTTAAAAAGAAAAAAGGAAACATTTACATTTTAATTAGGGCCTCTGCATGGTGGGAATAGGAATGAGCTGGTTTTTCTCAGCTCTAATTGTGGGCAATTAAAGTGAGGGCCTCTGGTCCCTGGGCACCTCCTGCTCCGACCACCCCCTCCTCAGACCTCCAGCGTGCGCCTCCTCTCAGAGGAGGCAGAACACCCCTGCCAGGACTCTGGCCATCGCCCCTTAGAGCTGCTCAAGTGCTTCAGAAACACAGGACAGGGTCCACTGGTTGTTGGCTCCATCATCCAGGTGCTGGTGTAGAACTTTGAATGTGGGACAAGTGCATGTCCCCAGGACTGGTGAGGGTGCTGGGAGCCAAGGCCCTGCTCTCATCCCCCCTCTGGATCTGGTCCGTTCGGAGGGCAGGGACAGGCTCTGCACCATCCTGTATTCCTCACAGCCTGGCACTGCCCTGGCACCCACACAGACCCTTGCTCTGTGGTTCTGTGGCTCTGTGGCAAGAGCCGACCTGTATGAGAAGGGCTTTCTGGCAGTGGGAGTTATCCAGGTACCAAAAGGGCTGCTCTGTGAGAGGGTGACACCCGGGTAGCTGGTCTGATGCTGAGCTGGGATTGCTGTATCAGGAGGGAGGCCGGACTGAACTGCTCCCTTCCTCTTCACTGCTGCCTAAAATGTCACCACCGGAAGAATGGTGGATGCTGCAATGAGCAGACCTCCTCCAGGAATTCGGGACACATTCCGCAGCCAGGGTGAGTACTGCCAGCCCCTTCCAGGACTGCCCTAAGTCACATCGCCTTCCCAGGCCATCCGGCACCCCATGACAGATCAGTATGAAGTATGAAGGCCCAGCCTGCTCACCCCGATTTGGGACAACTCTGAAGGTCATTTAAACTGCTGAGCTCCCTACAGGGTCAGTGGGACTGTTTAGACTGCAGTGCAAGCGGCTTCTCCCTCTGCCCAATCTTGCTGCCATTGTCCCCATACTTCCACAAGTGTCACCCCTAGAGAAGTCCCTAACAAATTCCTTGAATGCTTGTCTCCACCTCAGAGTTTGCCTCCTGAGGATCCCAGCTTGTGACACAGAGCTGAACTGAGCAGTGTTAGAATGCTCGGAATGATACCCACTCAGCAGTTCAGTCTGGCCTCCCTCCTGATACAGTAATCCCAGCTCAGCATCGGACCAGCTACCCGGGTGTCACCCTCTCACAGAGCAGCCCTTTTGGTGCCTGGACATCTCCCACTGCCAGAAAGCCCTTCTCATACAGGTTGGCTCTTGCCACAGAGCCACAGAGCAAGGGTCTGTGTGGGTGCCAGACCAGTGCCAGGCTGTGAGGAATACAGGATGGTACAGAGCCTGTCCGTGCCCTCCGAACAGACCAGATCCAGAGGGGGGATGAGAGCAGGGCCTTGGCTCCCAGCACCCTCACCAGTCCTGGGGACATGCACTTGTCCCACATTCAAAGTTCTGCACCAGCACCTGGATGATGGAGCCATTAAGTGCACAGTAGGACAGTCACCCAGTGGCCTGGACACGGGCTCTGTAAGCAGCCTGGAAGAAATAAGCAGGCAGGCTTATTTCCAGGTGCTTTTGATAAGCTCAGAACCCACTTGGGGCTTGTCTGAGGGTATCGCCAGCCTGACCAGGGGTCCCTGAGCTCGGGACCAATTAAGCTGAGGTTGTGTATGGCAGAAAAGGCTGCCGGTTTGCTAAGGAGTTAGCCAGTGCCCAGGGACTCCCTGGGTGACATCCCTGTGACCCAGTGGGCTCCGGAGACCTGTTGTTGCTCTGGACCCAGCTGCAGCTAGATGGCACTGTCCCATCGTGCCAGGCACCTGCCTTGCCTGGCCAGCCTGGCTCACCAGCCCCCAACCTTGTGACTACATGGGTGCAGAGGGGTCCACACAAGGTTCCAGGACCCCAGTCCTAGACTTTGGCTAAGGCCATGGTCACAGTCCATTGGAGACACTGCCCACCCTTCCTCTGGGGATCAGAGAATTATTTGTTCATTCAACAAATATTTACTGAGCTCCTACACTTGCTGCTACTACTGGACTCTGTGCCAGGTGCAGGAGATACAGCTGTGAACGTTGAAGATCCTACCCTGTCCTGCCTGGAGGTGACAGACTAAGAGGGAGGACAGAAATACACATAAATTCACACACCTGGGGAGCGCCCCAAAGGACCAGAATAGGATGCAGGGTGGGGAGAGGGGGGTTGGACAGGCCATCCTGCCCTGCTCTGAGAGGGCGGGGGAGGCTCAGAGAAAGTGGCCTTTGCACGGAAGTTGGAAGGAAGGTCAGAGTTCACCAGGTGCAGGAGGTGCCCTGGGAAGGGCTCCTGCGAAGGCTGGGAAGTGGGAAGGAGCCATCCCATCCCTCACCTCCCAAGCCGCAGGTCCCACTCCCTCCACAGTGGGCAGAGTCTGGGGAGGTGAGCGAGGCACAGCCAGCTGCAGGACTGAGCCCTGGGTGAGGAACCAAGTCCTGGGGTCCAGTGCCAGCTGGACCATAACCTGTGTGTCTTGGCTCTCTAATGGGCCAGGCAGAGTTTCAGACTCAAAGACGCCAACTTCGGTGGCCCTGAGAGATGATGCCACCCTGTCAACTTGCAGGTGGCACATGGAAGCCAGTGGGGAATCCCCCAGAAGAGCAGCGCTCAGGACCCTCTCCTCTGTCGGCGGCATCGGGCTCCTGGAGCCCCAGAGGTCTGAGGGATGCCACAGGGCGGCGGGAGGACTGAGAGATAAATAAAGGACACAGCAGTCACGGGACGCTGACCCGGCCTTCCCGCGGGGTGGGCTTTGTCTCCTCCTGGCATGCAGTGGTTGGGCCTTGCTGCGAGTGAGACGGTCTGGGTCCCAGTCACCAGCTGTGACAGAAGCCCTGTGAGCCTGGGCAAGTCATCTATTTAATCTCTGAACCTCAGAGAAAGGAAGGAAGCTGCGTTTCCCTGTGGGAAGCTCCAACTCCACTGTGGAGGAAACGAGAGGGGTGCAGATCTAAAGTGCGTCAGGAGAGATTCGAGTCAGATAGGTGGAGGAACAGCCAGGTGGTGGGCCCGAAAGGGCACCGGGGCGTCTGCCGACTCCGCAGCGTCACCTCCAGCTCTGAGGATGGAAAGGGAGGGAGGGCACAGGATGGGCTCTGGTGGCATCGGACCTGCCCAGTGACACCGACTGAGTTGGCCGTGCCGTTTAGGGAGAGAACGTGGGTGAACTGCCGGCAGGAAACCGAGGCTGGGAGATTCCGGAAGAGCAAAATCGGGGGTAGAGGGGATGGGGACAGAGCGGTCCCCTTCCTGGGCTCCGCAGAGCCAGACTGTGGTTCTCTACTGGCTGGGCCCAGAGGCCAGGCGGGGAGTGGAGAGGCGGGGCTGCGCCTGTCCGGGTGTGAGTGACGGAGCAGCAGCGGGACTCTCCGAGCCCCAGATAGCGGAACACTTGATCCTCGGGTCCCTGAGCTCCCAGGGACTTTTCCTCCCCTGACACCCCCACCCCACAACAGCCCCCCCAGTCTCTCCCTGGGCGGTTCCCCTGCGGCATCTGCCATAGCCAGCAGCCTCCAGGCAGTGCACACTGAGTCTGCCTGGGTCTGCCCTGGGCTGGAGGGAGGGGTGAGAGTGGGGGCAAGCCACAGTGAGAGGCTGCCATCTGTCACCTCTGAAAGGGCTGGGCCCCAGCCTGGGAGTAGGGGAAGGGACAGAATGACCTCCTGGGGAGCCTTCCAGCCCTGGCACTGCCGCCGGCTAGCTGGATAAAGGCTATCAAATATTCAGCAAGTGCCCAGTAGGGACAGATGGAAGACCCACACCCAGGACCCAAGTCTAGGGATGGGCTGAGGGCAGGGCCTCTGCCTCACCCCAGCCAGGCCTGATCCCTAACTAGTACCCAGGCAGAGTCCATTACCACGAGGCACAGCCCAGGGGAAAATCAATCTGCTTGGAGATCGTCTTCTCCAAGACGATCTGGCAGGGGTGGCAAGGAAATGCGGTTCTCGAGCCAAGGCCAGGCCTATTTAAAGTTTTAATGTTGTCGAATCTCCGGGGAATGGAGGGCTAAATAATTCAGAAAGCAAATGGAGAAGTGGCTGCTGCTGGTGCTGAGTGAGGCCCATGCCTGGCTGGGCGCAGAGCAGCATCCCCAGCGTCCTGGACAAAGAGACAGGTGGTGATGTTGGAGACAGAGGCATAAAGCCACCCTGCAGGACAGTTTGCCTGGCTTCGTGTCTCCAGGCACTTTCAGGAGCCTCCTCTCTCACCTCCCCCCGCGTCCCCGCCTCCCCAGGGCCCTGTGAGGTCAGCAGGGCAGGTGAGGGACTCAGCAGGCTGACCCACCTGGCCAAGCTCACATGCCTGGTGCCTGAGGCCTGGAGCCCAGGACCTGAGCAACTGCCACAGCCCAGACAAGAAGCCCTCAGCCCCGCGTGGCATCATCCACTTTCATACCACTTTCTCTTCTTTCTTCCCCCTCCTGCTCCCTGGATGATCCTGGGAGATACAAGGACAGCTGAGCATGGAATAACCAAGAAAGACCTGGGTTTTGAGTGAGGCTTTCGCACAGCTGAGTTGTGGGATCTTGGGCAAGTAATATCCCCTCCCTGGGTCTCCATAGCCTTCTCTCCTCTTCTTTAGGATAAAAATGTGAACATTGGTATCTGAGGTCCCTTCTAGCTCTGATATTCTCTGGTTCGAAGCCCCAATTAACAGATAAGAAAATCCAGGCTTGGCTTGCAGGTGGCAGGAATGGGACAAAGCCAGTTGAGGGCCCTGCCTTCTGCCTCCCGCCTTCACCTAGCTCAGCCCAGGAGCATGAGAGTAACATGCCCCCTTGTCCTTCCTGCATCCTGGAGGCCCATTTTGAGGAGAATCCTATTTTCTGGCTCCTTCTCTTTTCTGCACCCAGAAACAGAAAGCTGATCAGTGTTTAATGAAGCTAGGACCAAACTAATTATCCGAGGCGCTTGTGTTAATAGGCACCTTTCAATTCACGCAGGGAGCTAACACACCCAGAACAAGAAGGGAAGAAAAGCCATTATCTTGAAATGTCTGGGCTCCTACCTGGGCTGAGCCCGTGAAGTCATGATGGGTAATTATGGGCTGTCGCCCTAGCACAGCACACAGTCCCAATCAGGCAATGACAGGGGAGCGTGTGGCACCTCCAAGGCAGAGATGTCATCAAAAAGGCAACTTTCTGTTTTCAGTTCTCTTCCATCCTGCTGCCTGTGAGTGCCCCCTTGAGCCCCTCCACGCCTCAGTTCTGGCTCAGCCCCTACCAGATTTGTGACCCCCTCCTTTCCTTTAGGGAGAAGAGTCACTGTGCTCTGAGATTCTGTAACTGAGCATTCTAGAAGCCTTACCTGAAGAGCTTTCCTAATTCTCCGCCTGACTCCCTCTGACCCGGCGGCTGCCTGACTAGGGTAGAGCAGTGAAGATGGTGGAAAGTCAGCTCAGACCTGCTGATGGGCCGGATGGGGGTGGGGGAGTTGCGAGGGCAAAGGAAGACTCTAGGAGGACCCTGGGATTTGGGACTGGAGCAGCTGGCTGGATGGTGGTAGCATTTATTACAACGAAGAAGACAAAAGGAGAAGCCTGTTTGGAAGAGGAGAAATTAAAAATTATGTTTGGCCCTGTTAAATTGGAGAGGCTGATGATGGACCCAAATGTTTAACACTTCACATAAGGAGCACAGGGAAGGATCAGAACCAGAGATACAGAATTGAGAGTCATGGGAATATAGGGCACACAGTTTATAAATCCATAAAGTAGCGAAATCATTTAGGGAGAATGTAGGCATAGAGACGTGCTAAGCATGCTGGACTGGCCCTGGCCCTGGCGCACCCAACATTTAGAAGTTGAACAGAGAGGGAGGAATTGCAGATTGAAACCCGCTGCTGCTAATGGCATGCACTGCCTCCTCCCTGCTGGAAGCAAGGCCAGATGATGTTGTTAGGAACAGGAGGCAAAAAGTTGGCACCCTACTGGCAGACGCTAACAGGGTGCCAACCAGCAAAGCAGAAATGTGATTTCCAAAGTTCTTGCCCCGGCACCACAAGGCGAGTGTAGAAAGATGGGTTTGAAGCTGAGAGACAATGTCTGAATAACTGGCACATATGTTAAGGTATCTGCAGACTGCAGAAACCAGTCAGAGTGGGGGGCTTTCTCACCCACCCCACCTCCTGGCCTCTGAGACCTGAGAAGCGGCTGCTGAGTGCCGCAAGCATCAGCGGGACCAGGCGTCAGTGCAGACGGAGCTGCCATATTGGGGAAAGTAGAGGGTTTCATTAATTCCAGCTCTTAGATTAGAACAAAGCTGCTGGGAACCAGCAGTGAAAAAACGCACGGTGAAAGCTCTTGAGTGATCTGAGCTGACAGAAGGATGGGAGGAGTGGCAAGAGTGAGGGCGGTCAGCATTCCCTAAGAAGAGGGAAGGGAACATATTTAAGCTTTCAGCAGGATTCAGAGCGTAGAGCTCAGAGCGCCCCTTCCATCTCTGAAGCCTCCTGTCCCTACACCTGGGTCTCATCAGGAAGTGGAAGACAGGGAGGCCTTAGTGGTACTCAATCACCCAGCCCTTCCTTTCAGATCCCCTCGGGTTAGGTCCTAATGGATTCCATCTGGGCAGGGCAGGGTGGGGCACTTCAGAGACCTGGGCAGGGCGTGTGGTTTCAGATCACGGGGAGCCTGGGCAAATCACTTGTCTCTCCGGAGAGCTCCCCACATCCACAGTTCTCTTCCTCTGACTTAATGTCCTAAAAATTACCAAAACTGGGGCAAACGAGCCGGGAAGTACTCCTGACCCACTGGGCCCGGATTTGCTCTTCTGAGCTCACCTTTCAGATGCTTCCCACACTCACCACCTGCCAGTCAGAATCACAGCTCCTCAGACATGATTTATAGACACGTCAACCATCTCTCTATTGACAGGATAGCTGAGCTCAGCCTTCTCAAATCTCCACTGTCCAAAGCTTCCTGCAGAGGCCCTTCCTGCCTGGTAATTTGAGCCCTACTCCCAATCTATATGGTCATCTTCCCACGTTCACTTATACAGCCTCCAAACACTGGAAGTACTTTCAGTGCTTATGATCAAGGACTGGGGAAGAAACCCTATAATGCCCTGATCTGGCTTCCCATGACCAAATGAGCCCTGAGTCCTTCAGTGTAGCTAGTGCCAGGCTTGGGACAGGACCCAGTAATCCTAGACCCCAGGTAGTGGCTCTGGCTACTATCCTGATCACATATTCCTGCCCCACATAGTTCTCTCCCTTCTGCATAGGATCAGCTGTCTGGTGCCTCTTCCTGGAACTTTCAGCCTGCACTCCACATCTGATATGTGCAAAAAAAGATAATAGAACCTAAGCTCACCATTGATTTGGACACAAGCCCTCGTGACTATTTAAACTGAAATGCATTAATAGCTCTGAATATTTCATGCCAGGTACATTAGAACAACCAGCATTATTTATTGAAGGCTGATCACCCATCGTGGGTATTAATACACTTTGCTGCACAGTATCAGCCAAAGGGAAATCAGCTTTAAGAGACAAGGTGGGAGGCATTTGGCTTCCTAGGTATACTTTTGTCCCAGGAAATACATGTTGCATGCGTGTAAGCTGTGGCCCAGTGGTGTTATCCAACCTCACTCTGGCTTCTGACAAGAATTTTGGAAGGCTCATGGAGGGAGCCTTTCAACCACCCTCCAGTTTGCGAGCAGGAGTCCCACCGTTGTATCCCAGGCACGGTCAGGCCAAGCAGAGGCACAGCTTTCTCTAGCAGATATTAATTCCCCAGTGTCTTGCTCTTCTGGTTGTCTGCAGAGGATGGTAAAGGAGTAATTGGTTAGGGAAGGATTTGGTTGAAATGAGAGAGAAACACACAGCAATGAGCAGCTCTAGTCTCTCTTGCTGGCATGGTGAGTCTCTGACACTCCTCCCATTGGCCTGCTCTCTCAGACTCACGTATCAGTCAGGGTCTGTACAGGAAACAAACCATCTAGCTATTTCAAGCTTCGAGAAATATAAAACAGGGAATTAGGTGCTTCTAAAATTGTCAGAAGGGTTGGAAGAATGGGCTCTAGTCTGAGCCTCCATGGCTAACTCCTGGAGCTTCACAGAACTGACCTACCAGAACTCTCAGTCTAATCTTATCTTTTCCTTTTTCTTTTGGTTGCGTTGATGTTAATTTACTGTTAAGAAAATTAAGACACTATAAAGAAAATATGTTTTGGTCCTAAAACAATGTAAAACATTTTAGTGGTATACTTAATTTTTGTTATGAATAAATGGCTTCTCAATCCTACGGGGAGAGCTTCAGTTAGAAAAATTTCCAAAGTATTTTATGGGCTCTTTTCCTCCCAGGACAATTTCACGTGGGCACTGCATCTTGCCTTTGGTCACTTCCCCTGTGCTTCTCCCCTCAGCATTCATTCAGCCCCTCCACCAGGTCCAGACTGTTGACATCGTTCAGATGACACCATGGGTCCTATGCTGATTTTATGCTTCTCTGAAAAATGTCTAACATCTTGCCCCTGCTTCTAGAATGTGAAGTCCTGGAGGGCAGGCTCTTTACCATATCCTTTTATTGTACAGAACAAGTTATATTTAGCCACAGACAGGAAAAGCCACTAAAAAATAAAAACATTTTTTAGGTGGCATCAGATGGTACAAGGGCAAAACACACAAAGAACAAAGTGATTCGTGACTCTTGACACACACCGCCATGCTGGCTTTCAAAAGGGTTGCTCCCAGTTGGTGCTGCTACAGCCTTATATCAGTGTACCTGTTTTATCCTAATTTCACCAGAATTGGGCGTTATCATTAACATTGCTTCCTAAGTATGTTTTATATTACGATGCTGTTTCCTTTTTGTATTTAAGCATTTTTCTCAAAGATGAACATTTTCTCTACTCTCTTCCATGAGTTTAATTTTTATTCTAATTTTCTCCTTCTGAGTTATCCCGTTTTTATTCTTGGAGAGCCAGTTGTTTTTAAAAATAACTTTAAATTAGGTGTTTATGTAGTGTAGATTTTCACTCTTGGAGTCCTCTTCATTTTGGGAGTATTACTGCGTATGTATTTTCCCCAAACAGATTGCAAGCTCTTTTCTTATACGTAGTTCCCTGATTCAGGGCTCTACACCTGTCAGTTATGTAAGTATTATACAATTAAAATAATATTAGCAACTGCTGTTTTTCACTTTGTAATCTGAGCCAGGCTCTTTGCATTTGTTACGGTTCCCCATTTAATCTCGCAGCAGAGGAAACTCTGTCTCTGAAAAGTTAAGCAAGAGACAGAGGCTGTATTTTGAGTGCAGTTCGGTCTCAGTCTAAATTTCGTGTTGGATTCACACATTCTAGGCTATCTCTCTGGTTAAACCCCTCTTTGTTTAATTTTTGAGGCTTGGGCAATGCTGTCCCCACAACTTTGCACCTTCCCACCCTGCCCTTTCGCTCTTGCCCCGGTTACCACGGCTACAGCCCCAGAGCTGAGCGGCTCCTCTAGGCAGCCTCCCTTCCCTGCCTCACCTGAGGAAGAGGGAGAGGGAAGGAGGGGGGGGAGAGAGGAGGGAGAGGAGGTGAGGTTGACTGAGGAAAAGGAGAGGCGAAGGGGCAAGAGTGAGAGAAAAGACAAGGGGACTGTGCTTTGACAAGCGGATTAGCGCCCAATGCAGTTGCTAACAAGTTCACTTAAAATTCACAAATCAGCCTGAGAAAGATTTAAAAGAGAAAGGTATAAGAGAGGAGGCCTGCTGGTTCTTAAAGGGATGAGGCACGTCTGTGGGGAGGAGGAGAGAAGGAGAGGAGGAGAGGAGGCAGAACACAGGGGCTCAGACGCCATTTCCGGTTACTGAGTGCTGACTCCAGCTCCGGGCCTGGGCTGGGCCTGGTCAGGTAGCTGCTCTGGGTCGTTCTGGGCAGCAGAACTGGCCAGAGGCTCTGAGGACTTGGCTCTGTGACTTCCACTGGGCACCTCGCATCTGCCCTGGGGATTGGCACACAGCTGCGACCCCGCCTTCCCACAGCAGGCCTTGCGGCCCTGACCCTCCCCGGCTCCACCCTCCCACGTCCCAAGCCCCCGCGCTTGGCTGGGGAGAGGCCCACTTCCAGAGCTGCCCCTCCCAGCTCCGAGCCATGCCCTGTGTCCTGTCTCCCCGTAGGAGCTCCCTGCCCGATATTGTCGTTGTCCTTCATCCTGTCAACAGATGTTTATGGAAGGATTGCTCCATTTCAGCGATGTTCCACCTGACCAGGACAGACAAGGTCCCTGCTCTGCTAAGAACATTCTGGCGTAATGCATTCTCCCCTTTATGTGAGCCTAACCCTCCCCATCCCTTGAGGCCCAATCTCATCTCCTCTTTGAAGTCTTCTTCGGTTACTCCAGCCTTTTTTTTTTTTTTTTTTTTTGAGACAAAGTCTCACTCTGTTGCCCGGGCAAGAGTGCTGTGGCATCAGCCTAGTTCACAGCAACCTCAAACTCCTGGGCTCAAGCAATCCTTCTGCCTCAGCCTCCCGAGTAGCTGGGACTACAGGCATGCGCCACCAAGCCCGGCTAATTTTTTACATATATTTTTAGTTGTCCAATTAATTTCTTTCTATTT
>CAUYRT010083764.1:0-31496 GCA_963574885.1 Lepilemur ruficaudatus | reverse complement strand
GTAGTCCCAGCTACTCGGGAGGCTGAGGCAGAAGGATCGCTTGAGCCCAGGAGTTTGAGGTTGCTGTGAGCTAGGCTGATGCCACGGCACTCTACAGCCTGGGCAACAGAGTGAGACTCTGTCTCAAAAAAAAAAAAAAATATTACTTTGCTTCTTGGGGAACGAATGTTGTTTATCTTTACAGATATAATCACCTCTTCAAGGTTTTGCCTGTCCCAGTGCTAAGCAGTGTTTTCCCCAGGTTGAGGAGGTAGAGAGGTGGAGAATGGGTCCAGGATTTGAGATGAATCATCAAGCACTTGGCTTCTCTGGAGAATGTTAGAAATACAGAAAGTTAGAGGTTGAGTAACATAAAGACTAGAGAGGTTCAGTGACTTGCCCAGGGTCATGCTGTCAGTGAATGGATCTCAGAGAATAAAATTCACTTTATTGAGTCTAATATTCTTGTCCCTTTTGCCTTGATAGCAGGTGGGACCTAGAGGCAGAAAAAAGTTGAAACAGAAAGAGAGCTTCCCTGACTTGCCTATCCCAGAGCAGAGGCAACCGAATTTGACTGCTAGTTTGGTTTTAAAGTAATGAAACTTGAGAGATCTAAAAGATTAAAAAAAAATACACCCAAAAGGTTTTGTGGGTTTATAGCTATGAAAAAGGGATATATTTTTTTAGATAATTCTTTTTATAAAATATAATGTAACTATTTAAAACACTGATTAAGTAATTTATTAAAGCAGCATTGAAAGAAATTAAAGATGAAAATTCTCATTCAATTCTACTACTATAGTATAACTGAGAGTTCTGTTCCCCTTTTATCTTTAGCCATATATGCCCATAGTTTTACATGATTATGATCCTTATTTATACTTTTTTTGTTGTTCTTTTGATTTAATACTGTTTGGGGAATTTTTAAATGTTGTGATAAGTCTGTATATTTTGTATTATTAACAGCAGCCTAATATTCCGCTGAGTGTGTTGGCTATAATTTACTTAGCCTAACTTAAACCAACAACAGAAGATTTATTTCCAGTTATTGCATGTAAAAATAATGCTGGAAAGTCTTGGTTATTTAAAATCGTTTATACAACTTTTGTCTTTCATGACTCTGGATTCAAGAGGAAGCCTAATAGGAAGGCCAGGGATTTGGACCTGAGCTGGGAGTTTTTGCTGCACTTGGATGTATGGATTTGACCACCGAAATTTCTATGTGCTAGAGCAGCAGTGATCAACTATGGTGTCTTTTACACATAGGAGTTAGATTGAGTGTATTTTTTTTAAAGCTAGTCAAGTGAAGCAGTGGGAGTGGAGAAGGAACAAAGAAATCTGCAACTGGGTGTAATCAATTTGTTGTAAACACCACAGCCTGAATGTATTTTTTTTTTACTAAGTCTATTTTCAAAATGATTTACGTAAAAAAAAATATGAATCATAGCAGATTCAAGCAAGTTCAAGTGCCATAATGACACTTGCAATGATTAGCTTTCTTTATGAAATCTTTTTCCAAAGATTATATGAGTGTATATTGATTTGTAATTAAAGATTTTTTTTATAAAGAAGCCAATTAAGTTGGCTGGAAGAATAGAAGCTATAATTGGTCTATATTTGCACATCTCCCTCTTCAAAGCACACATTGTCTTACTTTCTGTCATTCTAAAACATTAATTAGTTTCTCTATTTTAAACAGAAAAATAAATTATTATAAACCATTATCCATGTACCTACCAAGGATTTAACAATTGTTAAAATTTTGCCACATTTTTTAGATATTGATGTTTTTAAGAACTAAAACAATACAGCTACCTATTTGTACCCCTTCCCAGTCTCATTTCCTTCCTATTCCAGAGATAATTGCTTTCCCAAAGTTGGTATATATTTTTACAATCTGTGTTTATAAATGCCCTGAAATGTGGCCATAAACAATTTATAATATTGTTTTGTATGCCTTTAACATGTAGATAAATGGTATATTGTAATCTACTCTTCTGCAACTTTTTATGGTCAACATTGTTTTTAAGATTTTTAAATGTAAAGTTATTTTTTATTGCTGTATAGCATTCCATTGTGTGACTATACCACTTTAAAAAAATCTCCATTCCCTTATTGTTGTTGGACATTTAGGTTATCAAGTATACAGATATGATTCATATAAATGATATGAATATTGTATGATTCCACTTGTATGTGGTACCTAGAATAGGGAAATTCATAGAGACAGAAAGTAACATAGAGGTTACTGGGGCTGGAGGAGGGGGAAATAGCAAGTTAGGGTTCAACAGATAGAGTTTCTGTTTGGGGTGATGAAAAAAATTTGTGAATAGACAGTGGTGACAGTTGAACAACATTTTGAATTTCCTCAATACTACTGAACTGTACACGTAAAAATGGTTAAAATGGTAAATTTCATGATGTGTATTTTACCACAATAAGAAAATGAAAATTATAAGAATTGTGCTTATTTTTCAAAAGCATATGCTTGATTGTCTTATTTTCTGTGGAGTGAAGCCTTGAGAAGAGTGAACATTTATTTTTTAAAATAAATTTTAATGCAATTATATTAGCCAGATCTATTTTCCTTGTAAAATGATAGTTTTTGAGATCTTTAAATGACAACTATTATTACTCATGCTTGTAAAAGGTTTTTATGAATACCATGCTTCAGAATTCTTCTTTTTTTTCTCTCTCTCTCTATTTCTCCAACGTTTGGGGGATGATTCTTCCAAATATGGGTATACCTTTGAGGCCGTCTTTTGCAATGAATGTTATTTGCAGCTTGTTTTCCTTGACTAGTTCTGTCAAATGTTTTATTCTCTTTCCTTTCTCTCCCCACCCCATACTCCTTTTCTTCCTTCCCCTATGCTCTGCCCTCTCTTGAGTCCCTCCACCCACTTTCCACTCAGCCACACCTTCTCCTGAGTCGCTCTACTCTCCATTCCCACCCTCCCTTGAGACCCCTCCCAACACACACACACACCCTGCCTTCCCTTGGGTCCTTCTCAACTTCTCCAAGATTCTTCCTCTCTTGAGTTCTTCTGTCATCACCCCTTTTGGTCCCACCCCTGGTTTTTCCTTTTTTGATTTTTTTTTTTTTTGAGACAAAGAGTGTCACTGTGTTGCCCTGGCTATAGTGCCATGGCGTCAGCCCAGCTCACAGCAACCTCAAACTCCTGGGCTCAAGCAATCCTCCTGCCTCAGCCTCCCGAGTAGCTGGGACTACAGGCACGCACCACCATGCCTGGCTAATTTTTTCTATATATTTTTAGTTGTCCAATTAATTTCTTTGTATTTTCAGTAGAGACGGGGTCTCGCTCTTGCTCAGGCTGGTTTCAAACTCCTGACCTTGAGCGATCCACCTGCCTCGGCCTCCCAAAGTGCTAGGATTACAGGCGTGAGCCACTACACCCGGCCCTTTTCTGATTTTTTAACTGCTAAAGTCATTCAATGAAAGAGACCTGTTTCATGATGATTTACATACAGTCTTCTGCCATACCACACTTTTAATATTTGGAGAATGGATCTTAATTTTTGGATTTTTTTAAAAAAACTTTTTTTAGATCTTAAAATTAGATTCTGACCTTATGGCTTTGAGAGGTTATAGTATGAAGGAGGAAAAGTGACTTAATGTGAAAGATAATCAGTAAGTTATACTGCTTACGATGTTTAATATGAACTCAAAACCAGTGCACTGTTTTTAGAAGCCCTACTGCTTAAGATGTTTAATATGAACTCCAAACCAATGCACTATTTTCAGAAGCCCTATATTTTATTTTGGCATAAAATAAAATGATCACCATTAAAAGTTTGATCTTTCCCTGTTACCGTCAGAATACCTGTGCTAATTTTACCTCTCCCTATTTCTCTCTGGGGCCCGAAACGTTTAGAATAAGACATTAGTAACTCAGTTTTTACTTTCAGAGTTGGTGTTCATACCTATCAATGGCAAATCAGGTCCTTACTGTGCTTCGAGGCTCAGATTTTCTACTTTCTTCTTTCACATTTTTTATGGAAGGCTTTATATCTTGGTAGAACAAGGGGTTTCTTCAGTGAATTTGTATTTTTCCTTTGCTTCTCTGCCTCTCTAATTAATGATATGTTAAAATGCCATATGTATTGTCAGAGGTTGCTATTTATAGGAATGGTTTTCTAACATGACTAATCACACTGCGTGAATTTTCAGGCCAAATCTCTTAGTCATGATGTTCTTGAGAGGTGGAATGCATTCATGGAACTTGATGATTGACAAGTAACTAGGCAGTTTAGAGGAAATGTTGCTTCTAAGGAAGAATAATCTATTTGCTTCCAAGAAGGTAGGAACAATTTTTAATAAATTACATGGCTGAGCTTCTATGCTAGCTAGTCACCTCTTGATAGTAATTTCTCAAAGTAATGTAGGAGAATAGTAGTATGAGTTATCCTCCCAAAAATCGTTTATACTTTGAGAGAAGTCCCTAAACATTGTGCTGAAATGGCTTATAATAGGTACCCAGGCTTAAACTCATCTTGTTTCTGCTGTTCGAGATGCAGTAGATTTATTTTCCTAATGTTGTGTTGCTTAAGCTAGTATTGAAATATTTAATAGAAGTATTGTGTCCAGTTTCTTCACTTACTAAGTTGCTTGACCTTAGGAAACTCAGTGTCTCAGAGCCCCAGTTTCCTCAGCTATAGAATGGAGATCAAAATACCTTTTTGATTTGTTGTTAGGTAATTAAAGATAAAGGATTTCAGATTCAATAAGTGCTTCCTTTTATCTTTTCTCCTTTTTATTACCTAGAGACTCAAGAAGTTGAGTGGTAAAGTGGTGTGTCCTGAAATGCCCTACCATCATTTATGGATCCTAGATCAGGTTTCCTACTACCCAGAAAACTCCCAGCATCAATACATGACAATAGGCAATACACGGAACAGATAATTTTCATTCTGATAAATGAGATAGACGCATAGTAATTTTTTAAAATTGTAATTTGGTTTGTGTTCACTCTCTGGGCCAACTGAAAGTGCTCCATCATTATCTTTGATTTGCTGATCCTTCAGTGACAAGCAAGGATAACCCCAGGATTATAGTTTGGAAAGCTTTCACATAGCACTTTACATAAAATTAAATTTGATAAAGTAATATATGCAGAGCGTCCTTTATGAACTTATTAAAAAATATTTTGGTTACTCACTTAGAGAACCACTAGAATTTTATTTTATTTTTTATTATTTTTTTTGGACAAGAATATATTTTATTTTTTCATAAAATTTCTACCAAAAATATACTTTTCCTTAACTTAAAAATAACAGCTTCAGAAAGCACAGTTTGAGTTATTATAATTCACTACACATTTTATAAACAGCAGTGAGAGGAAGAAGTCAGTAAAATGGATTCACTTTTTAAATACAGAAATGTTCATTTCAAAAGCTTGACTTTGTCCTTTAATAACTTGAAGGTGGGGTTCTTGCTGATTTTCTTGTTAAAGATGATCAGGAGTTCATCTTTGGATCTGTGATGTTCACTCGTCACCGTGTAATACTGAGCTAAAACCTTTTTCCTTAGCTTTTTGAGAATTTTAGAAGTGAGGAAACTAAGGCTCCAGTGCATTTGAGTGACTAGAATAGTCTGGTAGGCATCAGCACTCATTCAACTGTTTTCTTTCTCTGCAGTCATTTAATTAATTCAGTAAACTCCATTTAGATTAAACTGCCAGGCAGGATACATCTGCCCATTTCCAG
This sequence comes from Lepilemur ruficaudatus, assembly GCA_963574885.1. NCBI lineage: Eukaryota > Metazoa > Chordata > Mammalia > Primates > Lepilemuridae > Lepilemur > Lepilemur ruficaudatus. Next base: position 25,793 of record CAUYRT010083764.1, on the reverse strand, counting down.
TAGCACTTCAAGTGAGCTCTGATGATTTCTTTGGACCTAGTGGGTTTTCTGCAGAACGCATTTACCGTCTAGTATTTCTTTCTTTGAATACGTGTATTTGCATTGAGGCACTCAAGATAGAACTGTAAGTTTGAGTCAACATATAAAGCTGTAGTTTTGTCAACTTCAAGTTCCTGCAGTCAGGCTGTGTAGATAAGGAGTGGTCACTGAGAAAAGGAAGAGAGGTTGGCTGGAGGAACTCAACAAGGCAGAGATAGAGTATTCCTACTGATTGCTATGGATAGGGAATACAGACCTATTTTCCATTTTTTAATAAAGTAGTGATATGCATAAGGAAGGTAAAGTATGCTAGGGTCTTGTTTGTTAAAAAAGGATAGGGAATAATGATTAACTTCAGGCTTTCTTAAAAAACATGAAGTTAAGTCTATGTTAAAAGAAAGAATTCAAGAGATCTAATATAAATTAATGTACTTAGAATATATAATTTCCAAGCTTGGGAAAAATTAAGGGAATATGGAAAATTCCATCAATCCAAATATGCAGAAAAAATAAAAGATATATACAGCATGGCAAATAAGAAACACAAAATAAGAGGTAAGAAAAATCCAATTATATCAGTAATAGTCACAATAAATATAACTTAGTTAAAGCTCACTTATTAAGAGACTGTCAGGGTGGATTTAAAATTTTTCAGCTATGCTGTTTACAAAAACCACATTTAAGATGACACAGAAAGGTTGAGAACAAGAGGATGGAAAACTATACACTAGGCAAATGCCACCCAAAAGAAAAATGGTATCATCAATGTCAGACAAAATATGGCTTAAGGCAATTCAGTGATAGATACTTCACTCTGAAGGAAAGCAATCTACCAAGATACTATCAACCATAGACTTTATATAGGCTCCTAACAACATAGTCCTAAAATATATAAAGGAAACAGCAATGGGATTATAAGAAAAAAACTGACAATTCATAATAATAAGAGGCTTTTTAAATCCCTTTTTCAGAAACTGGTTAAGCAAAATAGATTTAAAAAATAAAAAAAGGGTAGGAAAGATTTAAGATCTAAATGAGATAGAAGAGAGAATCTTTAATTCTAAATTTTTAGTGACAAATGGCATTTTTAGTCCAAAAAGTGATTTTTTTTTGTTTTATTAAATTTCTGAGGCAGAAAAAATTTAAAGGTACATGTTACCTTTAATACGAAGATGCTTAATTACATTACTTCCAAAAGAATAGAAAGTCTGTAAAAGCAAGGGCACAGGAAAAAATTTTACCTTTTGATGGTTACCTGAAAACTTTCTTTTGGCCTTCAATATGACATTGGTGACAATACCTAAATCTGAAAATGTTTGTCAATTTCTGTTACTGGATCAATACCGTGGTTTGACAACAATGAATTTTTCTATCAGTATTTATAATATTTTTTTCTAAGACATGGAGAACATGACCAAATATTTATAATATTATCATATACTTATATAATTATGTTGTAAACATATATAATAATATAATATTTTTATAAAATAATTTCTAACACTATAACTCTTGTAATCCCAGGAAAGTGGTACACTTAGGAATATAAAAATAAATATAAAAAGTGCTCTTATTCTCAGATTGCCTCTCTTTGTGTGCCTTCCAGTACTGAGTTATTATACTTGAAATCACTATTCTAAGCACACGTTTAAAAAGTTTTAAGATGTGTATATGACTTGAAAATAAGCATGTTGTGACTAATGCATTCAGATAAATGTTGTCCATCAGAGTTATCTTGGGAAGCTTTTCCCTTATACCCATGACACTGACAGATACTATATCTGGTCAATTTTAAAAGGTACATTTTTTTCATATTTTAACATTTCTGAAATGGAAATGAGTCTAACAGTTGAATGATGTCTTTTGGCTGGGTGGCAGTTGTTATATGATAGTCGTTACTGCATGCACAGGTAATACCAAAATCTCTAGTATCCAAACTTTCATAGTGGGTGGCTGGAATAAAAAATATCTCAGACAATGAAGGACCACCTTCAATTCCTAGAAACCAGTGGTTGTGGGAAGAGAATGGAGGAGATGGTAAGTCAGATTTAGTTATTGATATACTGAAATGGGGGACAGAAGGAACCTAGTCTATGTATTTGCAAAGCCAGCTATGCATATTTGCATAGCAAAAGTGGCTTTTAGTTCTCTTATGAGTTCTTTTAAGAAATGCTTCAACAGTGCTCTTGGTAAAACATCAAGATATCTGAGCTGAAAACTGGATTCTGACTGTGAATTTTAGAGATACCTTAACCAAGTTACTTTGCTTATGCTTTTTTCTTAATGTATGCATGTTTAATTAAAATCTATGTCTACAGTGAAAAAAGCTCTTTCAAAAAGTATTAAAAAATTAAGTGATATAAAGGAATTATGACAAATTGGTGTTTTTTTCCCCCTTCCTTTCTTAGTGGTGCATAAAATAATGGGACTCTTAGCTTCAATGAATTGCCTTTTGGAGATATTGTGTACAAAATTAATTTTAGTCACATTCCATTTTATTAATCTTGACTAAGATAGAATTATAAGTTCACAATGATTTTCCCGTAACACCTTAAGGTATTTTTCCACTGTCTTCTAACATTTATTGTTGCTAATGGAGAGCCTGCTGTCAATCTGGTTGTTATTCCTTATTAGGTAAATCTGGTTTTTTTCTCTCTCTGATAATTTAGAATTTTTTCTCTATACTTAATATTCTAGGGTTCCTCTGTACTTGATAATCTATACACCCTATATTGTATATAAGGGTATGTGTGTGTGGTGGTAGGGAGAGGGTTGTCTGCGTGTACTTGGTGGCCTTTTTAATCTGAGGACTCATTTTTCTTCAGTCCTAGCAGACTCATTTATTAACCCTTTGAATATTATCTCTGCCATTCTATTCTTTTCTTTTATATTTCTTCTGGATATATATTAGAGCTTCTCTTTCTTCTTCTTAATTTCTCTCTTCTTTCCCATCCCTTTATGTGCCCTGTGGTTCTGGCAGATTTCATCTATTCTTTCTTCTAATTCATTGATTTTTTTTCTATTCAACTGTCTAGTTTATTATTAAAATTTATCTCTTGAGACTTTTTATTTCTACTACTGTAGTCCATTTCTGGGATTTCTTCTTGGTTCTTTCTCACATTCACTTTTTTAAATAGATGCTATTTCTTTCTTGAGCTCTTGGAACATACTGAACATATATTTTAATGTGCTATTCATATTGTTCTATTATCTCTAATTCCTTGGATGAGAATTCACTCATTTTTGAGGTCTAAAGATGACTTGCATGTTTTGTAATTCTGTCTCCGGGTTGATCTTCTGGGTGCTTTTTGGACCATGTGTGACCTAGAAAGTGGAGATGTCCCTGTTGAGTGATGCCATGGGCATCCTGTCTGGACCCTGAAGGTTTTGTCAACTCCTAACCAGTTTTTATGATAACATCTTAGCTTAAAGTTTCAACACCACAAAGGTAAATTGAATTCGAGCCATCTGTGCATAACTTCTGTACCAGCTTGGGGTTCTCTCATGTCTCCATTGTCTTTTCCATCTTTCTGTAGATGCTTCCCAGATTTAAGCTTTACTAGGTCTTTGCTGATTCAGGAGCCTGTGGTCTTACCCTGTGGCCTTAAATTGTACCCACAATCCAGCATTATATTTCCAGCAGTTAAGGCACATAGCTCATTCAGGTTATCTTCTCGAACCAAGCAGCTTCAGCTTCCGCTCATAAATACGAATTCCCTCTTCTGATACTTGGAAAATTGTCTTTCTGCAAAAACTTTGCTTTTGTCTTTTTTTTTAAAAATGTTTTTATTCAGTGATTTTTAACTGATATTTCTGGGGATTTGGAGTACAAGGGAGTGATTCCAGTGTGGCTTCTTCTATCCACCATCTTCACTCGGAGATCTTATTGAGATCTCTTTTTTTTTTCTTCCATTCTCTTATCCCCTTTTAGGGTTTGGAGTCATGAGCAGGTTTAATTTTGGAGGAACTGGTATCCCTTCAGGTGAGTTCACTTTTGGCTCTGCATAGACAACAACTACAACTTCAACTGCAGGGTTTACTTTCTCTACACTTAGTATAGGAGGGATTGGGACTCTGTCCCAACCAGTTGCAAGTATATCTTCATCTTCCATCAGCCTGTTCTCATTCAGTAATCCAGCTCCAGCCACACAGACCGCAGGATTCAGCTTTAGAACAGCAGTTGCATCAACTCCTGCCCCAGTAAGAACTGGATTTTCTTTAGGGAAAGAACAATACAGTTTCTGATTCTTTTAGTGGTTACAAAGGTAATTGTCTCTCAAAGACGAACTTTAAATTTAGAGCATGGACTAAGTAAAGAAATGGTGTGATGTTTCTAAGTCAATTATTTGCAATTGTGTTACTCATTCCTAAGACAGTTTAATAAATTGAAGGCGTCTCAGATTTGAGGCACAAGGTACATTGAATTTCAATTTGTGGTCTCCCTTCATTTTTTTGTGAGCCATAGGAGGAGTATTCACTGAGTTTCAAACATATATCATCTTGAAATTAGGCTGTTTGATTAATAAATGTCTCTCTCTACAGAGATCTTTACTGTAATAACCTCGATTATACAGTTTTCCCTCCTGCATCTCAGAATTTTAAAGCAGATGGAAACTTGTTTAATGTCTTTGTAGGAAAATCCATTTGGATCCATGTCTTTTAGTGTAGCACTTGACAGCCTCATGAAAGCTAGGGCATCCCCTCTAGAATTCTCCCCTATCCTGTTAAAGTTATCTAATAACTTATAATTGAGTGCTAAGTAATCGTTCTTAGGAGGTGTAATTTAAATATTGAAGCGTTTTGTCATGGGTCACAAAATACATTTAAAAATTTCTAGAAAGTCTATTAAAGGAATGCTTCTTGTTTGACTTTGTGATTCCATGTCTCAAACAAAAACTTACGTTGTTTAATAAACTCTGCTGGACTGGTAGAAAGAGGAAGTATAAGTCCTTTTGTTTCTACTGAAAACAACATTTTTGGAACTACTCCTAGTGGGTCAAATTAGGTAACCTTTATCAATGAATGAGAATTATGGAGCTGTGTACATGTATTTCTATATTAATATCTGGTTATCTTTCTTTCCATATTGAGAAGAAATAACCTATAGAATAAAATCTTGTGAACCGTTCGTATGTAAAACTTAATTTTACAGAAGCTTTGTTATCTAGCTGCCATTTAGTGTCAGAGAAATATTATGCTGATTTTTTTTCTTTTTCTATTTAGATTAAATGTACCAAAGTTAAACTTGGGCAACACTGCTTGTGCACAACCTACAGTTATTACAGGGCCTTTGGACTGGGCACCAGCACCCTTACTAATGTTGTAACAAGCAGTGCCCCATCACACTTGGTGATACCATCCACTCCTTTTGCTTTTGGCTCTGCTACCACCTCTGTTACTCAGGCTTCTGATTCATCAGTGAAAGCACATATCAGACTGGGAGCACCAGTTTCAGTATTGTTTCCATGGCGAATGCAGCTCAACAAGGGGCATTTGCAGGATTACCCCTCACTCCTGCTGATGGAATACTTGCTACACAACAATTTTCTCCTTTCTACTTTGGCAGACAGTAAGGTTTGAACTCTGCTGTCTAAAGGAGAAGCACGGTATTCAAGAATGATTTTGAGATTCTTATTTGATTGACTCAGATCTGAATGTGGTCACTTCTCTTGTTGGAGGTTAGTGTTATTGATGAATGAGGTAGAAATTAAATACAAAGAGCCCCTTCTGGTTTGTAGTTTTAGCTTTAGAACCAATCAATGTTTATTTTGGAAAAAGCTACAAACTTCTGAGAACCAGTAGTTTGGACAAATTGGCATATAGAAATAATAGAGTTACACTGAAATGTTTTGTTCTGTTGTTTAATGCTTGTGTTTAACAAGTATTTCATTTGTGATCTATTGATACTATTTTTTTACTTTTTAAAAATAAAACTTCTGAAATTAAATTTATCAGGAGGTATAATAGAGCAAGACAGAATATCTTTAGAGTAGTGTTTTAAAATTTTAGAGAATATTATAATAATGTAATAATAAATCAGTTATACGGCATGGCTGGGGAATGGTATATTCCTGCTAAAATATCTTGGCTAGCAGAGATATCTTACATGGGTTACCAGTTTCCAAATTATTAGGATTCAGTAAAATAAAACCAAAATGCAGTTGATAAAGAGTTCTGGTTTATAAGCCATATAAACTTGGTTTTATTATAGATGCCTGGGATATTTTAGAACTTGGGAAATACACTGAGTGAGATGTTAATACATTTTACTTTGTAATATATTTTATTATATTAGATATTCATGGTTACCATTTCAGAGGTTTTAAAAATAGCCAGAAAGGAAAAATATTTTTGAAATTATAGATAATATAGAAATAACTTCTTTATAATTTGTAGTAGGGATAATACCAATTTTGATTGGTTGGTACGGCATTGTAGGACATAGGAGATGAAATGGAGCATCAAAGTAATTATGATGCTAGACTATTTGGTCACACTACCTTATGAGGGCACCATTGGCCATCATTTTAATTGTGTACAAATGAATTTTTTTGATGTTACAAATAATGCGTATCTTTTATTAAAAAAAACCACCAGTAAATAAATGTTTGAGTCTTGGCTCTGTCATTTACTAGTTCTATGACCTAGAGCAAGTTAATTTAACTCCTCAGTGCTTAAGTTAATATAGGTAAAATGCTTAGAATCTTGCCTGGCGTGTAATAGGCACTCAATGCATGTTAGCTATTATTATTGTTTTTATGAAAGTGTACATTTCCCTGCAGTGTTGAATACGTTGGATGTTAACCTCTATGTTTATTTTTTAAGCTTTGGTGGCTTAACAGTGAAAATGGTATTATCATCATCTTTATTCACATTTTCTTGGTTAGCAGTAAGGCTGAATTCTTTTCAAATTATTTATTGATTCGTTATATTTGTGTGTGTGTGTGTGTGAGAGAGAAAGACATGGGAGTGGGGACGGAGAGAGGAGAGGGAAAATGAATTAATTCCCTGTTTGTGTCCTTTGCTTAGTTTTATAATATGGTGCTTATCTTTTTCTCATTGATATGCAATTGCAATATCTTAACCCTTTGATATTTGTATAAGAATTATTTCTCTAGTCCGGGCTTGGTGGCTCACGCCTGTAATCCTAGCACTCTGGGAGGCCGAGGCGGGTGGATTGCTCAAGGTCAGGAGTTCGAAACCAGCCTGAACAAGAACGAGACCCCCGTCTCTACTAAAAATAGAAATTAATTGGCCAACTAAAAAAATATGTATAAAAAAATTAGCCGGGCATGGTGGCACATGCCTGTAGTCCCAGCTACTTGGGAGGCTGAGGCAGGAGGATCGCTTAAGCCCAGGAGTGTGAGGGTGCTGTGAGCTAGGCTGATGCCACGGCACTCTAGCCCGGGCAACACAGTGAGACTCTGTCTCAAAAAAAAAAAAAAAGAATTATTGTTCTTAGAGTTTTATAGGTATCTAAAATATTTTAATTTTTTAAATTAAGCTCTTTATTTTGACATAATTGTAGATTCTCAGGCAGTTGTAAGAAATAATACAGAGAGATCCTACATAGCCTTGACCCAGTTTCTCCCAGTGTTAGTGCAGTAACTATAGTACAATATCACTATCAGAATATTGACATTGATGTTGTCAAGATAGAGAATAGCTCTATCACTACAAGGATCCCATCCTCATTTTGCCCTTTTATAGCAACACCCACCTTTCTCCTGCCCCCACCCCCTATTTAATCTGGCAACCATTAATTTGTTCTCAATTACTGCAATTTTGGCATTTCAAAAATGTTATATACACTGATCCATACAGTATGTAATATTTTGGGAATGGCTCTTTTTCACTCAGGATAATTCTCAGGAGATTCATCCAGATTGTTATATCTATCAGTTGTTTCTTTTTATTGCTGCATACTATTCCATTGTATGGATGTACCACATTTCGTTTAACTCTTTGCCCATGGATGGATATTTGTATTGTTTCTACTTTTTGGCTATTATGATGAATAAAGCTGCTATTAACATTTGTGTGCAGGTATTTCATGAACATAAGTTTTCATTTCTCTGGGATAAATACCCAGGGGTTCAATTTCTGGGTCATATGGTAGTTGAATATTAAGTTTTATAAGAAACTGCCAAACCATTTTCGAGGTCATCTATACCATTTTACATACCCCACAGCAATGTATGTGTGATCCAGTTTCTCTGCATCTTCACTATCATTTCATGTTATCATTTTTTTTTATTTTAGCCATTCTCATAGATAGTGATATCCATATTGTGTTTTTAATTTGCAGTTTCCCTGATAGCTAATGATGTTGAACATCTTTTCCTGTGCTTATTTGTCATCTGTTTATCCTGTCTGTTCATGTATATATATATATATATAACAGTCTATACTTGTATATATATCTCACAGTCTACTGGTGTCATTTTACCAGTTTGAATGAAGTATAGAAACTTTTCCTCCCTGTATGCCTCTTAACCCTTACCTATTTGTAATGTAATTGTCTTAAATATTCCCTCTATGTACATTTAGAACCATATCATGCAGAGTTATAATTTTTGCTTCAACCATCAAACATAATTAAGAAAACTCCAGATAAGAAACAAAACCTATTGCGATTACCCATATTTTTCTTCTTTTATTTGTTGTTTCTCACTTGCTGAGGTTCCAAGATTCCTTCTTTTATCATTTCCTTTCTCTTTAGGGAACTTCCTTTAGCCATTCTTTTATGGTGGTCTGCTGGTGACAAACTCTCTGAGTTTTCATCTCTTAATGTCTTCATTTCCTCCTCTTTCCTAGAGGATATTTTCATTAGTTCTGGCTTGATATTTCTTTTCTTTCAGCACTTGAAAAGTATTGACCTACTTCCTTCTTGCCTCCGTGGTTTCTAATGAGAAATCCTCTGACATTGAAATAGTTTTTCCTATATTGGTTAGATGCCATTTTATCCTTAACTACTTTCAAGATTTTTTTTTGTCTTTAGTTATCAAAAGCTTATTATGTGTCTGTGTGTAGATTTCTTTGGGTTTATCCTTTTGGGGTTTGCTTTGCTTCTTGAGTCTGTTGGTTTATATCTCTCTCCTAATTTGAGAAATTTTCAGCTATTATTTCTTTCAGCTATTATTTCTCTTTTAGCCCCACTCTCTTTCTGCTCTCATCTCTGATGACATAAATGTTAGGTCTTTGGTTGCAGTCCCACAGGACTTGATGTTGTGTTAATTTTTATCAGTCCATTTTTCTGCATTGTTCAGATTGGATGATTTCTATTATTCTGTCATCCAGTTTGCTGATTCTTATCTCTCTATCCTCTATTCTGCTGCTGGGTTTTTCTAGTGACCTTTGCATTTAAGTTATTATGTTTTTCAGTTCTAAAATTTCTATTTGGTTCTTCTTTATATCTTCTATTTCTTTGCTGAGACTTTTTTCTTTTTTTATGAGGCTTTTTTTCCCCATTTGTTTCAAGTGTGTTTGTAATTGCTTATTGATGCATTTTTTACCACGAATGCTTTAAAATCTTTGTCAGATAATTATAAAATTTGTTTCATCGTGGTGTTGGCATCTATTGATAATCTTTTTTCCTTCAGTTTGTGACCTTCCTGGTTCTTGATAGGATGAGTGATTTTTGATTGAAACCTGGACTTTTTCATGTTATATTATGAGACTATAGATCTGACTTAAACCTTTTGCTTTAGCAGGCTTTATTTGACATTGCTTTGACATGGGAAGAAAGAGTGTTGCCTTGTTACTGCAAGGTGGGAGGAGAACTTCAGTTTTCATACTTGGTCTCAGTGGACACAGGAGGGAAGAGTCTCCAAGTTACTGCTAGATAGGGTAGGGATTCCTGCCCACTCCCCCCCCATGGTTTCTGCTGACAATGTGAGGATGGGGTTCATTAACTGCTAGCAGGGATGAAAACCCTGGCTCTGTACTTGGCCTTCTTTGACACCACCCTGGCCAGGATGTTGGGACACTGCTACAGCCTCACAAGGGTGGAAGTCAAGGCTCCCCACTTGATGTTTGCTGGCGTAGGTGGGGGTAGGACCACAGTTTTTCCTGTGGTGCTTGTTTATAGTAGAGTGGTTATTGTCTAAAAGTTTTCTGTCCTGCTAGGTTGCCCCTGTTCTTGTCCCTTGTCTAGAGAGAGTAGGCTTTTTTGGGGGGGCTTTATTTATTTATTTATTTTGGTTTGTACCCATTGGCATTTCTGGGTTGCCAGCCTCCAAGCCTGGGAAATATGAGGCAAAAAGAAAACCTGAAGAATTCAGCACCATATTGTTCCTTTGGTCTTGAAATCCCTGGCCAGTTTGCCTTCTCTCCACCTTTCAGGGTCTTCTTACATTTGTTTTATATATAATGTCCAGGGGGTTTAGTTGTATCTAGTGGGAAGAAGAGGGAAAAGTACATGTACTCCATCTTCCTGGAAATGGAAGTCCTTAAGACTTTAATTTTTTTTTCAGAGACAGGGTCTCGCTCTGTCCCCCAGGCTGGAGTATAATATCATGATCGTAGCTCACTGCAGCCTCAAATTCCTGAATCGCTCAAGCGATCCTCTTGCCTCAGCCTCCTGAGTATTTGGGACTACAGGTGTGGGCCACCACACTTGGCTAATATTTTTAATTTTTCATAGAGATGGGGTCTTGCTATGTTGCCCAATGTGGTCTCAAACTCCTGGCCTCGAGTGGTCCTCCCACCTTGGCCTCCCAAAGTGCTGGGATCACAGGTATGAGCCACTGCACCTGGCCACAATTTTAATTTTTATATCAAATCTTTCATTCTTCAGGGTTTTTCTCTCTAAACTTATTTATATAGGCCCTTCCACTTCAATATTCTTAATTCTTTTTGGTTTCTTATGGTTTATATTTTTAAGAATCTTAATTTTTTTCTAAATGATTAGTAAGTTGAAGCATAGTATTTTGTTAAATAGACATCCTTTCCTTATTGGTTGGAGTTGCTGCCTTCCTGATATACCAAATTAGTGTGTATATGGTTGACTCTGCTTCTGGATTTTCTATTCTGCTCTATTGATCTGTCCTTTCTTGGTCTAGTATCACCATTTTAGTTATTGTAGCATTCCCCACCATCTTGTAATGTAAGGCTGCCTTCCCTTATTCTGTTGAAAAAACTGTGGGCTATTTTCTAAAATAGTTGGCATTTTCTTATGTTCTTAAACATGAAGGAATTAAGGCTGATTTTGGTATCCTTATAGCACTAGATGGAGGAAATTATGATACTGAACACTTCCTCAAGTCCAGTGATTCTCAACTGGAGACAATTTTATGCCCCCCCAGGGGGGATATTTGGCCATATATGGAGACATATTTTGTTGTCAAGACTGAGAAGGTGCTACTGGCATCTATTGGGTAGAGTTCAGGGATGCTGCTGAACATCTTACATTACACAGCACAGTCCCCCACGACAAAGAATTATCTGGCCCAAAATGTCAGTAGTGCCATATTGAGAAACCCTGATCTTGTTCTGTGATTAGGAAACAGACTTTGTCTCTTAAATGCTTTTCTATTTAAGAACAAGACTCATTTAACTTAAAAGCAAATTATGTTAAGTGGTATTTGCGTCCTTAGTTATCTCTGGGTGTGTGATTTAAGGTCAGGCCCCTGAAATTATGCCAGTATCTGAGACGAATGATCACGATTTTAAAATATGGGCATAAATCAAGTGTAAATTTAATTAGAGGTAGTGAAGAGGTTTCAGCAGTGTGGCCAGTTACAAAATAAATAATACAAAATCAATAGTTCTCCCATGTTTAAGCAATAGTAGTTAGGAAATATAATGGAGAAAGATCCCATTAATAATTTCAACTAAAAAGTATGAAATGCCTAGGAATAAACTTTTAAAAATGCATATGACCTAGATGAAGAAAACCACAAATTTTACTGAGGAATAAAAAAAGTGATGTGAGTAATTGAAAAGACCTACTGAATGCACAGACTCAATAATATAAAGATGTCATTTATCTCCAAATTAATCTGTGCATTTAATGCAATTCTTATAAAACCATAATGGGTATCTTTGGGGAAGGTAAAGGAGCAAGGGACTTGACAAGATTCTAAAGTTCAAATAGGGGAAGAAATGCATGAGACTAGCCATCTCCATTGTTTTTAAGGAAAGTAATTTTTGAACTACTTGCAGGAAAATATATGGAAATGTGTTATAAGTTTATTCTCTTCCTGCAAATTTAAAATATTATGTAATATAAAAATAAGTGAATTCTAGTGCTACAATAATTGAAATTCTGGTATGGAATAGGGATAGAAAGAAAAATCAGTGAAATATTTTAAAGTACAGCACAGAAACAAACCTGTGTTTATGAAGGTGACACTTCAAATCCATGGGATAGAGGATGAAGTAGTGAATAAATAAATTGCAATAGCTGGCTAACCAGGTATTAGGGGTAAGGGGATTGATTTTTGCTTAAAAAGATCAACCAAAAGAAATCCCAGGTGAACTAAAGGTAGAAAATTAAACCACAAATTTTTTAAGCATAGGTGAATGTAAGAATATGTAAATAATATTTCTCACATTGGGAAGAAGAACATTTATTTATATATAATTTTTAAATAATGTAGTCAAATAGTTCACAGATAAAACTGTAAATAGTATAAATGGGTATATTGTCTTCCATCTGCACTGTATTACCGCTGCCCCTTTCTCGCACTCAGCTAACCACTGTAATTATATGTATCCTTCCAGAGCTTCTTCATGGATTTGTTAGCAAATAAAAATATGTATTCTTATCTCTCTACCTTTTTTGACATCAATGATATACTCTACACACTATTCTGTACCTTGCTTTTTAAACTTATAAACATTATACACTTATTTTAAACATTTAGAGTTTTTCACATCAATCAATATATAGAGAGTTTCCTTAGTATGTTTTATAGCATCATAGTATTCCATGGTCCAGATGTGCTATAATTTATATATCCAGTCCCTTACTGATAGACATTTGGGTTGTTTACTCCTTTGCTAATACAAACAGTGATGCCATGGATATCATTTGCATGTCATTTTACAGATATACAAGTACATTTTTGTGGATAAATTTCCAGAAAAAGTATTGCTGGTTCAAAAGATAGATGCATTTATGATTTTTAAAACATTGACCACTTGTTTTCCATAGTAGTTGTACAATTCACACTCCCATTAGGAATCTGTGAGGCCACCTATTTATTTATAGTGTCCTTAACAGAGTGAGTTACTAGGTTTGACTTTTTGCCATCTGTTATGTGAAATTATTCTCAATGTAGTTATAATTTTCAATTTTCTCTTAAAAATGAGGTTGAACACCTTTTGATATATTTAAGGGTGAATGTCTTTTTAAACATGATGTGGAGACATAGATCATATTGGAAAAAATGATAGAAAGATTTAATTGCATAAAAACTAAAAACAAAATGAAAAATGAATGACAAACTAGGTAGGAGAATTTTTGTAACATATGACAAAATTAACAGCCTTGATATACATTTTTACCAAAAATCAGCAATAAGATAACATTTCTTTCTTCAATAAGAAAATGGCAGATGACATAAATAGGCAATGTCAAGTGAAGAAATTAAAGTAGCCATTAAATCCATATTATTATAAAAATTCAGCCTCATCACTTGGTAATGAATAGTAAATTTAAATTCCTTTGCTATAAAATTGGTTATTTCTTTAAAAGTATACATGTAATACTTCTCCTAAATGAAACATAGGGCTATTCCACTCTACACATTTTAAGTATAATAGTTTTAGGTATGTGGTAAAGTTCATGATTCCTTCCCAGCATCTCCCCTCGGCCCCTTACACCAACCTGTGGGCCTAGATGTTTTGGATAGCAGAGTCTTATGTCAATGTTGCGATGAATTGCTCCACAGTTGGATGCAGACAGTAGTAGATGCAAGTGCAGTTACTTATTAAGCACTTTCACCTTTTAAAGGAGAAAGAGAATATCTGTAATTATGTGTTAGAGTCTAGAAAAAGTTGGTTCAGCTCAGCAGAAACATTTATTGAACACTTACTACTGTGTGTCATGTATATAGTGATCTATAGTGAGGGTGAAAAGATATGAACTTTGTCTTCAAGTAATTCATTAATCTTATTTTTGTCTTTATGCACATAATTTCTCCAGCTTTATAGTTTTCTTTTTAAATTTTAAAGCAAGAAGCAGGTAATCTGTTTTCTGAAAATTTATTCCAGACTTCTATTTATTATTTTTAATCACAGTTTTATTATGATATAATTCACATACCATACAGTTCACCCATTTAAAGTATACATTTCAATGGTTCACAGAGTTATGGAACCATTGCTATAGTCAATATTAGAACATTTTCATCATTCCCCAAAGAAACTCATTAGCAGTCACCATCCATTCCTCCCTTCTCCCAGTTCCTGGCAACCCCTAATCTACTTTCTGTTTCTATAGATTTTTCTATTATGGACATTTCATGTAAATGGAATCATGCATTATTTGGTCTTTTGTGACTAGCTTCTTTCACTTAGCATAATGCTCTCAAGGCTCATCCATGTTGTAGCATGTATTAATACATTTTTCTTTCATGGCAAATACAATTCCATTTTATGAATATACCACATTTTATTTATCCATTTATCAGTTAATGGACATTTGGGTTGTTTTGTCTGCTATGAATAATGTTGCTATGAATATTCATGTATACATTTTTGTGTGGACATACGTTTCATTTCTTTTTGGCATATATGTATGCCAAATAGTGGAATTGCTGGGTCATATAATAACTCTATGTTTAACCCTTAGAGGATATGCCAGTTTTCCAAAGAGGCTACACCATTTTCCATTCGTACAAGCAGTGTATGATATTTCCACTTTCTCTATATCATTTTCAACACTTGATATTATCTCTGTTTTTGATTATAGCCATTTTAATTGGTATAAAGTGGTATCTCATTGTGGCTTTGATTTACAGTTCCCTTATGACAAATGACATTGAGCATGTTTTCATGTGCTTGTTGACCATTTGTATCAGCAACTTTGCATCTTTCCGATCATTCTTTTGTAGTCACATCTACCTTTGACCACAGCCTGGAAAGGTTCTCTACTTTAAAGGATTCATGCCATTAGATTTTCTCACCTGGATAATTCAGGATAATCTTAAGGTACTTAACCTTAATCTCCTCTGTAAACTCCCTTTTGTTAAGTAAGGTAGTATGCTCAAAGATTCTGGGTATTAGACCATCTTTGGGGACCATTTTTTCTATCACACCATCTTAACAATATTAAGTATTTTGATTCATAAACATAAGTTCTTTCCATTTATTTAGGATGTCTTTCATTCCGTGATGTTTTGTATTTTGTGTGTACAGTTCTTCAAAGTCTTTTGTTAAATTTGCTGTTAAGTATTTTATTCTTTTTGAGCAATCATAAATGGAATTACATTCTTAATTTCATTTTGGGGTTTTTCATTGTTATAATATGGAAATGTAATTTATTTTTTATATATTGATCTTGTATCATGCAACCTTGCTGACCTTTGACCTTGTTTATTGTTCTAATAGATTTTTTATGGATTTCTTAGAATTTTTAGTATTCATGATCATGTCGTCTACGAATAAAGATAGTTTTACTTTTTTCTTTTGAATCTGGATGCCTTTTATTTCTTTTGGTTGCCTAATTGTCCTGGGTAGAATTTCCAATGTATTGTTGAAGTGGTAAGAGCAGACATCCTTGTTTTTTTCCTGATGGTAGTAGGAAAGTATTTAGTCTTTCTTCATTAAGTATGATGCTATTATACTATGGATTTTTCATTAGTGACCTTTATCATGTTAAAGAAGTTCCCTTTTCTTTCTAGTTTGTTGAGTATTTTACTCATAAAAGGGTGTTGGATTTTGTCAAATGCTTTTTCTGTTTCTATTGAGATGATAATTTTTTTAATAACAGCATAATTGAGGTATAATTCACATATCTTAAAATTCACCCTTTTAAAGTGTACAATTCAGTGGTTTTTAATATAGTGGTTTTTAATAGAGTGAGCAACCACCACTGCTATGTAATTTGAGAACATTTTCATCACCCCAAAAAGAAACCCTGTACCCATTAGCAGTCACTCTCTATTACTCCTTCCTCCCAGCCCCTGGGGACCACTAATGTACTTTCTGTCTATGGATTTGTCTATTCTGGACATTTCAAATAAATGGAATCATACAATATGTAGCCTTTTGTGTCTTGCTTCCTTCATTTTATATAATGTTTTCAAGATTCATCCATGTTGTAGTACATATTATTACTTAATTCTTCCATTCTCAAGACAGCTCTTTTCAGCTTTTTCCCCTCTGGTTATGTCTAGTAAACTAGCTGACTTATAGACTAAATTGTTACTCTCATGAAACTACCTGCTTCCTCTTAATTGCTTATTACCAAAATCTCTAATTTTTTAGAGCAAGTTTTTTGGCTTGAAGGTCCTCACACTGTTTCAAGCAAAGACATTTCTTTTGGGGATAGCTTAGGAACTGTGTTGTTATGAACAGCCTTTATCCCTGAGCAAAGTCTTTGAGCCAGTGCTTTCAGTACTGGGCAGTGAATGGCATTAGCCACTGGTCTTCTTTCTTACCTCTTCAGGCATGTACCTTTGTCCTACAAGTGAGCTGGGTGAGGCAATCAGAGTGAGGGTGACTGGGGCCCCAGTGTTCTCAGCTTGATGTGCCTGGGGTAGAGCCTTCACCCTATGAGTGGGAGCTAGCTGAAGGAAGGGAGCCCCTGGACTCTTGGCTATACTCACCAGGAATTTCACCCCTTCAACTTTGTGTTGAAGGTGATGAGAAATGCTGGCTACCTGTCCCTCCCATTGAGATACTGTATCCCTTTTACTGGGAGCTGGGGGCAGAGGGAGTCCAGTCTTCTTGGCCACTCCTGCCTGGAGTGTGGCTTCCATCAAGTTGAGCAAGGGGATGGGGGAAGGAGGGAGTGCCTTCGCCTCTCAGTGTTAGATTACTAAGTTTTAGCATATTTTCTTGAATAAATATTTCTTCCTTTGCTGTATTTATTTTTAGAAAAATTTCTAGCCATTTCAATTTTTAAAAAAATATTTTTTGCTTGTTATGGATGTTTTACTGGGGAACGGGTCCATGGGACTTGTTATGCTGCAATTCTGGAAGTGGATTCCGCTTCTATGACTGCTTTTTCAGTGAATCTTTGTTATGATGATGGTAGAAGGCTGGGTATACTAAGCAGTACTGATAAACTATTTTTTTTTTAAATCAGGCTTTTATTATACTATGTCTCATTTATTGGGTTTCAGGGTACCTACTTTCTCTTGCTTTGTTTTTATTTCTCCATATAAATTAACCTTGTTATAATGGTGTTTTACTTTTAAAAAATTATTTTTGGTGACATATTTTTCAGCTTGTTACTTTGATTTTTAGGTTTGGCTCCAGCGTCTAGTCTTGCCAACACTACTAGTTCAAGCACCATGCTGTTTCCTTCAGTATCAAATGCTTCTACTTCCACTGCTACTACTGGGCCCTCATGTAAGTTACTCATTTCAAAGAAAATTCTATTATTTTCCATGAGACCACCTTACTCAATTTGCTTATTTACTCAATAAGCTATGGAACTCCTGCATCTCAGAAATTATCATTATTCTTAAACCCATCTATAACTGATGATGTCAATAGTAGCTTTGTTTAAGAGCCTAGTGGTCATGGCTTTAGCTATGAATTTTTTAATTAACATAGTTATTATAGCTTAAAATGATAACTTTAAGCATATAATCTATTAATGTGATATTTTGTAACAAGTTTTTAAAGCTATTAAGAATAGGAAGAGTGAGAGTTTTGCCAAGTATGTCCAAAGGGAAGAAGTCTTTACTACCCATGTGAATAAGATAAAATGAGAAATACATGTTGGAGCCTTGCTATAGTATATTCTTCTGTACAGACCAGGTTTGTAGTCTTTACATTTTACCTATCGTAAGTGGGACATGACAAAGGACCAGCTGTAGTTTTGGGGTTCTAATTGACACTGTGTGATATCTCATGACCTCTCCCCCTGAAAAGGCACAGCTGGATGCTTTGAGCTGAGAGATAGGACAGTAATTATCTCATAACCTCAACTTCTTTGTTACACATCTTCCATTAGTGGAGTAATAGCAAATGTTGAAAGTATTGAATTCTGTAATGTTTTATGCAATTCTTTCTTACAGATCCCTGTAAATTGTTCCTTCAGGATATCTTATTCACAATGCCATGATGTTCATCATTGAACTTTGTTGTATTATAACCTTAGCTATAATATGGTTCCCCCCCAAAGCCCTATGATAACAAGATTATTACCATTACTGGGATTAAAACTTGCCAGGAAATGCTTATGCTTAGTCCAGCATGAATAGTGGCATACCATCCCCATCCTCTTGTACAATTGGCATAGTTAAGCATTAGTTAAAATTGTTGGTTACCACATGAGTTGTATTTTCTACAAAGTGGGCTTTAATTTTGAGACATGACTCTGATTCTAGAATCCTTTTGATATATGTAAGCAATATCCTTCTCAACTATAATAGATTTCATGAATATGACTATGTCTGAGGTATGGAGTTCAAATTATTAAATTAATTCCATCTTCAGTCAAAGACTTGCCCGTTCACCTTTGACAGACTTTTTCCTTCCTCCTGCCTCTGATGTCCTTGCCTACAAAATGAAAAGCTATCCGGATCACAGTATCTTTTAATTAACTTTAATGAGTTATAACTTATATATCATAAAATTAACTTCTTATAAGTGTACCATCCAGTGATTTTTAGTTAGTTTATTGAATTGTGTAACCATCACCACATCTAGTTTTAGAACATTTTCCTTATCCCGTTAAGATCCCTCAGCTGTAAACAGCCACTCATCTATTTTCTGTGTCCATAGATTGTCCTTTTCTGGACATTTCGTATAAATGGATTGACTATGGTTTTCTTTTCTTTTCTTTTCTTTTCTTTTCTTTTTTTTTTTTTTTTGAAGTTTAACAAAAAGTTTCTAAAGGACTCTTCAAATGAAAAAGACTGTACACATTCCTCACTATTTTTGATTTAAAGGGTAATAGTTAATATTATGTTGTTCTCTGCAGTTGGTGCCCCAACAACTTTGGCTAGAACACTTGGTGGTATAACTTTGGGATTTGGATTAAAATTCCCTGGAACAGGTGGAGCAGCTCCCACTGCATCTAGTAAGATTTTAGAGTTATTGGGATGTACTGGGACACTCATTGGAAATGTACTTCATAATAAGCAGTAAGTAGGTCATAGTTCTATAGCTTTTAGGGCTGGCTTAATGGTTTTGGCCATCTTTTCAGAGTATCCAAAAGGTACACCAATATTGCCAAAGAGTAGAATGAGACAATGTCAATGGTATTCTTTCTGTGAGATGACTATAGTCAAAACTGCTATCAGATTCTTGTCAACTTCTAAACTTAAGAATTTTTGTTGTTAATCACAATGTTTAATTGACCAATATATTGGGATTGATAAAGATTTTTTTCTCTAAAAGTTAATTTGAGTTTTGGCCTGTATTAAAGCTGACCCTCTCCTAAAGTTGAATACAGGAGTTTCCCTAGACCTATCCTAAATTTGTTTCTGCCAGTTAGGAGCTAGTTAAGTTGTAGGTAGAGAGCAGGGTGGTTAGGAGTCATTTGCTACCTAAACCTACCATTTAAGTCAGACTCCATTTTAGGGAAGTCTTGTTTGTTTTTACTTTAAAAAGTTTTCTTAAGGCTGAAATGAATCTTTCTTCAGCCTGGCTTAAACTAAAATCAGTCCCCTTTAAGCTTAAAGTAATTATTCCTAACCAGAGATGTATACCATCTCTTTATGTCTCCTTTTCATTACCAACTTTCTGAGTTTCTACTGTTTAATAGGCAAAATGGCCAACCTATGAGAGTTGTGAAGGGTCTGTCATGAAAACTTTACAAGTTATCTTATTTGCAAAAAATGTAACATGATTTTCCCATAAAATACTTAAAAAAAAAAAAAGAACTGGTTCTGAGTCATTCGTTGAGTCATTGAAATATGAATTAGCAGGCTCTTGGATAACTCTGTCATAACCCACCCCATGTATATCTAAGTCTCAAATTCCTTCCTGCAAACTGGTACTCTTGCCATTAGCCCATCCCTTAGCAATTTCATCTACCACTACTTTATGTACTTACCCTTCTTCCTATCAGATATGTCTCAACCTGACGCCCCAATTCAGGCTTGTTTTTTTCCCCTACTTACCTTTCCTTCTCTTCAAGTATATTTACTTACTCAGATACTTCATCTCACAAAACAGCCTTGCAGAGCAGCTTTCAAGTGTCTTTATCTGCAAATTTACAGGCATTTGGGATTACTCTCTGCCCTGGGTATAATCAGCAAATTATAAGAGAAGCTTGCTTTTTATAGTCTAAGAAGGTGATTATGTCCATTCCAGCGTGGAGTAAGATAAACAGTTGTTGATCAGTGACAGGATAGGAAAATTGGATAGTAGGATCTTTTAAAGATAATTTTCACTATTTTATATAGTGATTTTTTAAGACCATCAGAATGAGATTTATTTAAATGTAAATCCAAATTTGATATGCAGTTATTTTGTATTATTCATTGAACTGTGCTTCCTTTTTACTACACAGATAATGTAGAGTTGACTATATTAAGTGGTTTAGACCAAAGTTGTAACTTGAAAAATCAGGCTATTATAGAACCTTCACTCAAATCCATTGCTTATTTTGTTAATTGAAATATTGTTATTTGAATATGCTAGAGCTAATTTATGCCTTTAAAATAGTATATAAGATAAAGAACAAAAATAAATACTATATAAAAAGGTTAAAATAATCATACCATTTTTTATAAGATTCAGGATTCCTTTATGTTTATAAGCTGACAGGTATTAATTTCCCGAAGGTACCACTCAGCATCTTTGGGGAGGTGCTTTGTTTGTCTATTTAGCTGTTTCTTTAGTGATGGTGATGGTAGTTGCTTTTTCTATTATAAAAAATATACATATATGCATATATACACATATACATATATCATTTTCTCTAGAGAGAACAGTTTGGTGTTTATCTTTCCAGCCTTTTCCCCAACATGTACAAACACATTAGATTTATTTTACAAAAATGGAATCATACTCTGTGTGTGTGTGTGTGTGTGTATACATATACACACAATCCTAGAATTTACAATTTACTCTTTCCTCTTAAGTATACATCTTTGGACAGCTGTCCGTGTCAGGAAATACAGATTACTTTATTAGAAAAATCATCCTTAGGTGAAGATATGTTCCTTTATAGGAAGGACTCTTTTTTGTTAACATTTTTTTCTGCCTTGAATGCCGTAGTTACTCAGTAATTGAGGGAATTAATCAATAAAGGGAATCTATTGGTAATGTCATTCATTTTCAGCATTTCTTGGGAAGGATTTCCTTTCCGATAAGATTTTTATTTTCAGATGAAGAAAATGTTGACGTATTGCTGTAAAGAATGCCACACAGGATCCAATCTGTTGTCTCGCCAGTGTTATGATAGTGACTCTAGGGCTTCTTTGTGATTAGGCATGGTCTTCCTCTGTTGTGCTCATTTCACCCTCACAAGGGCTAACACAAAGAATGGGGAATTATCATAAGGATCCTGTGTCCAAAATGGAAATGGAATTTTATGGCAGTCTAATACAATCATTGCCATGGCACTGTTATCTAAAGGAAATTAGAACTTAAGAATTATTCTTAAGCCAGCTTTGGGGACCTCCTAAACATAAATGTTATTATACTTTTGTCTACTTTTTTCTTTTCTAAAACTTCCCATTGATTTCCTTACCTGTTTTTCTGCCTTTCTGTTTTACCTTATTCTTAATTTTGACTTGCTTATGGCTCCTTATTTCTATTTCATGTCTTTCCTCTGTCATTCCTTTCAACTCCCTCTACCTACAGACTGATTCTTTTAGAAATATTTCCCAGTATCTGCCAAGAGTCTGATTCTTTGCATATTCCTACCTTGAGTCAGATTCTTTCCATATTGCTAAATTTTTGAAAATGAGATTTTGACCCATCTTATTCCTGTTTGGCTAGAGCTTTTTGTGCCAGATCCCTGCATAGGCTGCTAGTAGCATATGGGATGGCTTCCCATACATCAGATGCACAGCCCTGGCCCAATCAACTATGAACCAGTAGCAAAGGACAGAGTTACCTAGAATAAAGAATGAATGTCTGAGCCTGTTCTCTCAGCAGGCATACGATAGGATAGGCCAGTCTCCCTTAGAATAGTCAGTGCGTGTCGCAGGCACCATGATTACGTATTTATCTAGTTTGACCATTAACCTGAAAATATTGCTAATTGCGAAAGCAAGGCTAACATAAAACAAACAAACAATTGTGTACATGTTATATTTTAAACAAATTTCTTGTTACAGGAGCAGCATTTATTAATTGTAAGAACATTTGAAAATACAGAGAACAGGCCGGGTGCGGTGACTCACTCCTGTAATCCTAACACTCTGGGAGGCTGAGGCGGGTGGATCGTTTGAGCTCAGGAGTTCGAGACTAGCCTGAGCAAGAGTGAGACCCCCGTCTCTACTAAAAAATAGAAAGGAATTAGCCATACAACTAAAAATATATAGAAAAAATTAGCCAGGCATGGTGGCGCATGCCTGTAGTCCTAGCTACTCGGGAGGTTGAGGCAGTAGGATTGCTTGAGCCCAGGAGTTTGAGGTTGCTGTGAGCTAGGCTGATGCCACGGCACTCTAGCCAAGGCAACAGAGTGAGACTCTGTCTCAAAAAAAAAAAAAGAAGAAGAAGAAGAAAGAAAATACAGAGAACAAAAAAGAAGAAAAAGAAAATAAAATCTTTGCGGTCCCCAAATTTTCTGTACATTGTTCATTAAGTTGCTCAGTGTATAGTAAGAACCAAAAATGCTATAGAAGTTCAGAAAACCAACAGAAAACTGTAAGTAGGAGAAAAGTGAGTTATAAACATGGGGAACAAAGCATTTGAGCTAGGCTATGAAGTATACTTAGGATTTTTATCTGAAGACAGCAAGGTATTTTAGTAGGGGAGCAACAGAAAAAGACATGTTGGACAGCAGTCTGGGCTGCAGATAAAACTTTGAGAGGCTTTTGCCTATTAAATTAACAAAAATACATGCCTAGTATTGGCTATGATATAGTGAAACAGGCACTCTCCCTTTTTGATAGGGGTGTAAATTGGCAAAATCATTTTGGTAGGGCAATTTGGCAAGATAGGCTAAAATTTAGAGCATGCTGAAACTTTGATCTAGCAATTTCATTTCTAGGAATTAATTACACAGATATAGTCATTTAAGTATGCAAAGATATAGATGTACTGAGATTTTGTGTAAATTGCAATTATTCTTTTCTGGAAAGTTTAGTTAAACTTACCAGTGATGACATCTGAGTCTGGAATTTTCTTTATGGGAAGAGTTTTGAGGATTGGTTTGATTTCTTTAATGGTTATAGGGCTGGTTAGGTTATATGTTTTATTTTTCTGTGAGTTTATCTAAGATTTTTAGTTTTAAGCAGTAGGGTTAGTCTAGATTACCTAGCCTGCCATATATCATTTCATATTACAACAGTGGTGAGTTCAAATATATAGCTTTGAGTTCAAATTCACATTTTAAAAAATACTTCTATAATTTTTAACTTGAATGATCAAGGCTAACCAAGTTTCTAATTTCTTGCTAACATTATACATTTTATTTTCCAGCTACAACTTCAACTACTACCACCACCACTGTGACCACCACTACTACTACCACAGTCACCAGTGGCTTTATCATGAACCTCGACCCACTAACATCAACTGGGATTGATAACACTGAACTTCTTACTTCAACTGTTAAGTAAGCCTATTTATTTGAAAATTAGTGTGAGTTTCATTTTATTTATCATGTACAAGGTATGATTTGCTTATATAGTTTTAGAATAATATTTGGAAGTTAGATAAATGACTGAGCTGAAGGAACAGAGAAATATTTCTGTGGCTTAGGAAGTTAAACAACCAATAACACACCTTTGCCTTCTGAATACCATCATAATACAATCATTACTATGACTAAGAATAGCTACCATTTGTTGTGCAATTTCTATGTGTTTAGCAAGATGACAACGCTTTACAAACATCATACCATTTAATCCTCACAATAACCCTATGAGGTAGGCACTATTTTTGTTACCATTATATAGATGAGAAAACTGGAGCACATAGAGATTTTATAATCTGCTTATGGTCACACGCTTGGTAATGGTTGAGCCAGGATTAAAACTCAGGCAGCCAAGCTCTGGAGCTTACATTCTTACATGCTGCTCTTTAATATTTGTTTATTTTTTTAATTAAACTTTTTATTTCGAGACAATTGTAGATTCACATGTATTTGTAAGAAATAATACAAAACATCCTCTGTGTTCTTTATATCATTTCCCCCAATGATAACATCTCATTATAGTACAATATCTCAACATTGATACAAAGTACAGAATAGTTCCATTACCATAAGGATTCCTCCTGTTATCCTTTGATAGCCACACCCACTATCCTCCCCCCTTTTCCCTAACCCTGGGCAACAATCTGTTCTTTATTTCTATAATCTTGACATTTCAAGAAAGTTATTCAGATGGAATCATATATATGTGACCTTTTGGTCTTGGCTTTTTCCATTCACCATAATTCCTTGAGATCCACCCAAGTTGTGTGCATCAATAATGTGTCCTATTTTATTTATGACTAACATTCCTTGGCATTGTGGGTGTACCATGGTTTGCTTAATCATTCACTTCTTGATGAACATCTAGGTTGTTTCCAGTTTTTTGACTGTGATGAATAAAGCTGGTATGGACATTTGTATATAGGTTTTTTTGTGAGTATGTTTTATTTCTCTGGGATAAATGCCCAGGACTGCAGTTGTTGGGTGGTATCGTGGTTGCATGTTTATTTTTTTTAAGAAACTGCCAAACTCTTTTTCAGGGTAGCTGTGCCATTTTACATGCCCATCAGCAATGTTTGAATGATCCAAAGTATCGGCATTCTCACCAGGATAGGATGTTGTCACTATTTTTTATTTTAGCCCTTTTGATAAATGTGAAGTGATACCTCATTGTGGTCTTAATTTGCATCTCCCTGATGACTAATGATATTGAACATCTTTTCACGTATTTATTTGCCATCAGTATATCCTCTTTGGTAAAGGGTCTGTTCATATCTTTTGTCCATTGTCAACTTGGATTATTTATTTTTTACTATTCAGTTTTGAGAATTTGTTATATATTCTAGCTACTAGGCCTTCTTCAGATATGTGGTTTATAAATATATTCTCTAACTCTGTAACTTATCTTTTTATCCTCTTAACAAGGTCTTTTTGGCCGGGTGCGGTGGCTCACGCCTGTAATCCTAGCACTCTGGGAGGCTGAGGAGGGAGGATCGCTCAAGGTCAGGCATTCGAAACCAGCCTGAGCAAGAGCGAGACCCCGTCTCTACTAAAACATAGAAAGAAATTAGCTGGACAACTAAAAATATATAGAAAATATATATAGAAATATATATAGAAAAAATTAGCCAGGCATGGTGGCGCATGCCTATAGTCCCAGCTACTCGGGAGGCTGAGGCAGAAGGATTGCTTGAGCCCAGGAGTTTGAGGTTGCTGTGAGCTAGGCTGACACCATGGCACTCCAGCCCAGGCAACAGCGTGTGACTCTGTCTCAAAAAAAAAAAAAAAAAAAAAAACAAGGTCCTTT
>CAUYRT010083763.1:0-13523 GCA_963574885.1 Lepilemur ruficaudatus | reverse complement strand
ATGTTGATCCATTAGTACCAATTTAATGGTGAGTATGTGTGTTATTGGTTTTTCCATTATTGTGATACTTCACTTACAAGAATGGCCTCCAGTTCCACCCAGGTTAATACAAGAGGTGCTAGATCACCATTTTTTTAGTGGGCTGAGTAGAACTCCATGGTGTACATAGACCATTTTATTAATCCACTCGTGTACTGATGGGCACTTGGGTTGTTTCCACATCTTTGCAATTGTGAATCGTGGTGCTATAAACATTCAATCAGATGTCTTTTTTATATAATGTCTTTTTTTCCTCTTTGGATAGATGCCTAGTACTGGGATTGCTGGATCAAATGGTATTTCTACTTTTAGTTCTTTGAGGTATTTCCATACTACTTTCCATAGAGTTTATACTAGTTTGCAATCCCACCAGCAGTGTATGAGTGTTACTATCTCTCTGCATCCACACCAGCATTTGTTGTTTGGGACTTTTTGGTAAAGGCCATTCTCACTGGAGTTAAGTGATATCTCATTGTGGTTTTGACTTGCATTTCCCTGATGATTAGAAATGTTGAGCATTTTTCATTGTTTACTGGCCATTAGTCTATCGTCTTTTGAAAAGTTTATGTTCATGTTCTTTTCCCACTTTTTAACGGGTTGTTTAATTTTTTCTTGCTAATTTGCTTGAGTTCTTTGTAGATTGTGGTTATTAACACTTTATCAGATGTACAGCATGTAAATATTTTCTCCCATTCTGTGGGGATTGTCTATTTGCTCTGTTGACTGTTTCCTTGTCTGTGCAGAAGCTTCTTAACTTAATCAAATCCCATTTATTTATATTTATTGTTGCTGTGATTGCCCTTGGATCATCTCCATAAATCATTTGTCTAGGATGATATCTAGAAAAGTTTTTTTTCCCAACATTTTCTTCTAGAATACTTATGGTATTATGTCTTCGATTTAGGTCTTTTATCCATTTGGTATTAACTTTTGTGAATGGTGAGAGATTTGGATCCTGTTTCAATCTTCTACATGTGGCTATCCAATTTTCCAAGTACTACTGATTGAGTAGGGATTCTTTTCCCCAGTGTATATTGCTGTCTACTTTGCCAAAGATCAGATGGCTGTATGTGTGTGGTTTTATATTGGGTTCTGAATTCTGTTCCACTGGTCTATGTCTTTATTTTGTGCCAGTATCATGATGTTTTGGTTATTATAGCCTTGTAGGATAGCTTTAGGTCTGGTAAAGTGGTGTCTTCAGATCTATTCCTTTTGCTTAAGGTTGCTTTGGATATTTGGACTCTTCTCTGGTTCCAAACGAAGCATAGCATTATTTTTTCTACATCTGTGAAAAATGACATTGGTATTCTGATGGAGATTGCATTGAATCTGTAAACCTCCTTGGGTAGTATGGACATTTTAATAATGTTGATTCTGCTGATCCATGAGCATATGTTTTTTCATTTGTTTCCATCATCTGCTATTCCCTTTCTCAGTGATTCGTAGTTCTCTTTGTAGAAATTTTTCACCTCCTTGATTAAATATATTTATTTTCTTTGGAGCTATTGTGAAAATTATTCAATCTTTGATTTGATTCTCAGCCTGACAGCTGTTGGTGTATAGGGATGCTACTGATTTGTGTACATTAATTTTATTGCCTGAGAGTTTACTGAATTTATTTATCAATTCCAGGAGTCTCTTGGCAGAATCTTTGGGGTTTTCTAGTTATAAGATCATGTCATCAGCAAAGAACAATAGCTTGGCCTCCTCTTTCCTGATTTGGATACACTTAATTTCCTTCTCTTGCCTGATTGCTCTGGATAGGACTTCCAGCAGTTTGTTGAATAGAAGTGATGGCAACAGGCATAACAATCCTAAATACCTAGGCACCCAACACAGGTGCACCCAGACTCATAAAGGAAATCCTACTAGGTCTAAACAAAGTGATAAACAGTGACTTTGTAACACCACACTAACAGAACTAGACAGATCCTCCAAGCAGAAAATAAATAAACACTGGACTTAAATGTGACTCTAGAGCAAATGGGCCTAACAGATATTTACAAAAAATTCTACCCCAAAATTATGGAATATGCATTCTTCTCATCAGTGCATGGAACACTCTCTAAGATTGATCACATCTTAGGCCACAAAACATGTCTCAACAAATTCAAAAAAATAGAAATTATGCCTTGAATCTTCTCAAACCACTGTGGAATAAAATTAGAAATCAGCTCCCACATAAACACTCAATTCTACAAAACTTCATGGAAATTAAACCACCTACTGATGAACAATTATTTGGTCACAGAGAAAATTAAGTTGGAAATCAAAAGGTTCCTTGAAGTAAAATGGCAAATGGGACACAAGTTATCAAAAATCTGTGGGACTCAGAAAAAGCAGTTCTAAGAGGAAAATTCATAGTCTTAAATGACTATATTATGAATTCTCATTAAAAGTGTCTTTTCTAAGACGTGTGTAATTCCCCAAAATGAGAGATGTTATGTGGAACAATACTATTTATTTTCATAAGAATATTAAATGTGTAAATTTAATACAATAAGCACTAATTTGCAAAAGAATATAAACTTAGTAGTAAGGTTGCTGGAATTCTCTACTGAGATTCTGTGAACAAGGAGACCTGAAATTCACGGGATAAGAAACACATTTAACTAAATTTTGCACAATAAAGATTTTATACATAATTTATGAACTGACTTTTACGAAATATATTTTGACAGTTAATTGTACATGGTTGCAAATATATTTATGCTCCAAAGTTTTTAAGAAGTGATTAATGATTAGCAGTACTATTTAACTGTTTCCTTTATATTGCATGTTTGATTTTCCATCTTGTTTATTTTGAAGAACTTTATACTTAAGAAAAATAAAAACATAATTTATTGAAGCATATTTAGCATTTATTGAATATTTGTAGCACTATATGCATAAACAATATGGGACAATTAAAAAAATTTAAGAAAGCATATCAAAACTTTAACATATCTTGATTTTATGAGATATTAGCACATTGTGAACCATACATTTAGTTCTACTTGGGGAAAATATCTTAATTTGTTATAAATCTACTAAAGTATTAACTTCATAGAAATATTTGTTTCACATGAAATCCAAGGAAAGCTTACTTAATTATTATTTTCAGCATCTTTGGTCTTTGCCCAGGTCTATGTTGTAATATTTGTGTAGGAAAGATGATTAGGTTATGATTAGGATTATGATTATGCCATGATATTGCCCATGAATATCTTCAAAATTGCTGTAGCTAAAAAATGATTAACAAGCATGCAAACTTGATGCTTATTAAAAAATGAAATGCAAAGTCCAGAAGAAAGTTTGGGCAATGTGCTGAGACTACTGACATTCAATCAACTGGGCATAAGATACCACTGGACATTCATGGAAGTCTTTTTACATGAATCTCTTTGCATCCCCTAGCTCGTCAGTTTTTTTTTTTTTTTTTTTTTTGAGACAGAGTCTCATTCTGCTGCCCAGGCTAGAGTGAGTGCCGTGGCGTCAGCATAGCTCACAGCAACCTCAAACTCCTGGGCTCAAGTGATCCTCTTGCTTCAGCCTCCCGAGTAGCTGGGACTACAGGGGCATGTGCCACCATGCCCGCTAATTTTTTCTATATATCTTAAGTTGGCCAATTAATTTCTTTCTATTTTTAAGTAGAGACGGGGTCTCGCTCTTGCTCATGCTGGTTTCGAACTCCTGACCTTGAGCTATCCGCCTGCCTCGGCCTCCCAGAGTGCTAGGATTATAGGCGTGAGCCACCGCGCCTGGCCTCGTCAGTTTTTTTAAGGAGAGTTTCTATACATTTAGGCTAGAGAGATTGGTTATAAATATTATGAACCAACTCAGACACTCACTGAGTTGTAAACTGAGAAATACATTCATTGGAAAGAAAGAGTTTCTTTCTAATATTGGCTACTCAAATGATTCATGTGGGGATGAAACATTAAGTTTGAGGAAAGAATACCTGTTGTCTAGAAATAATAAAACAGTGGTAAATTATTATACCTATATAATATATGTGTATATATAAATATATATACGCACACACTCTTATCAATCAGAATAAGAAGTCATTTCATCATACTGGAATGGGTTTAAATAAAATGGTAATGCATATATCAATTTATCCATATATTCTATCTTGAATGCAATTTACAATATTTCTCTTCCCACATGCAAGACTAGGAACGCAGGGTTTCATATTTGGCAGAGAAGAAGAATATAGTTTTCTACAACGAAATATTGATTACAGAAGGAACTTATATTTTGTCACCTTTGAATTTTGAGGTGACCTAATAGGAAAGTTATCACCATTGACTGGCAATCAAGGATCTCACGTGAGAATGTGAGAAAAAGCACACGAGAGCACACTCCAAATCCACCCCACAGCCTGCCATTTCTACAGACGTTTCTTACGCGACGCTTATGCACACTTGTTACAGCTTGTTTTATCAGAAGCAGTGAGTATATTTAAATTGCGACTTTCTCAAGACAGTAACCAAAGTGAAAATCAGAACAGACACCCCAGAAAATGCTATCGGATTTTTCCTGAGATTGGACAATCCTCTGGAAACCCTCCTGTTGGTTGGAGACAAATATTCTGGTATCTCCTTCCGTCCAACGTAAACAGATTTCTCCTCTTGTATTTCCATGTCGTCATATGAAAAAAATGTACAGCTTTGAGCATGACAGTTCCATGCCACATGGTGAGATTTGCGCCTTATGCAAGACATTCTGGAACTGAGATGAGTAGAGGGGACAGCTGACATATTTATTCTGGGACGTTCTGTTGGAGTTCTGTGCAGTTATTTACCCACATCTACCCCTTGTTCTTTCCTCCGTTGACTGGCAAGTTCAGTTGAATTCACACAAATTGAGCGCATATATAATCCAACGCCACCTATACAATCCTATTTGCAGTTTAATCTTGTATCTGCCTGAGTTTCTCCAGCGACACGCAGCTATCTTCAACTTCACAATTTGTTTTTCCATCTCCCTTATAATAGGCAACCACATTTGTACTATGGTCTGCCAAGAGTTTGAATTGAGGGGTGCCTCTCCAGGCTGAAAATCAGTGTGAGATTTTTCACTCCTGGCTGAAGGCGATTACGAAAGCTCTGCCTGGTAGGCTCCACCGCAGATCGTCCCTCCCCACAGCAGAACGGGGGTCCACCTGGTGCATCCTCCTGAGCTGGGAGCCAGGGCCCCTGAACAGCCATGCCTTTATGGCATTTCTGGCACACGTGACTGCGTTTGGAAGCCTCTTTTTTGGGAATAACCTTGGAGATCTTCCCCAGTGGCCTCTGCCGTGTCTTCCCTACTAGGAAGGGCATAGAATCTGGAAGATACTTTCCTCTACTCTGAGTCGGTCCTCAGGACATTTTCACTTGTGTCCCTCACCCTTCTGTCTGCATCCACTCCCACAGGTCCACAAAACTGCAGAAGCCAGTTATTTGTACCTCCTTGGGAGTGAGACCAGCCCTCACTACCTTCACGGCTCTGTTGATCTACTTGATCTTTGACTAGCACCATTCCATGAAGAAGAACGGAATGAAGTAGGCATTCTCTGCAATTCACCTGCTGCTTATACTATAGCAGTATAGGTGACTAAAGGCCCAGATGTTGCTTTCCTTTTGGTTTGTGGTCTTAATTGGCCATGTCAGCACCTGACAGCTTAGCGCTGCCCAGCTGGATGGAAGCCCTGACTCTTTGCACAGCTTCTACTTGCAAGCTGACATTTCAGTTATGTAAATAAATGCCCCGTAACACATAAAATCTTTCGATAAAATAGTCTTACTTAACTACGAACTTTCTTAATTATGAACGCTGAATTCATACGGACATGCACTCTGTTGTTTTCAGAACAGACACCTTTATCGATGTCACTTAATGCAGGGAATCGAAGGCCAGTTTGCAAGCATGAAGGAACTAATCGCAATGAAATGCTGAGAAGTGTTTGGAGTCCCCAGGAACGGGCCCCTTGTGGGACAAACACTTGTGAAGTCACTGTGGAATGCATGTGATGTTGAGTTGCCTTTTCCTCGGTTGAAGGTATCTTGAGAAAGGTTGGACTTGGGTTTGACGTCCCCTCCTTTGCTAATGAAACTCCTGGGATAACAAGCAGAGATCACGTTCCATGAACAAAGACTTTCAGAGCATCAGCAGCTGCCTTGAAACACCAGAGTGAACCATGCTGTTGAGTCTATAAAATAAAACTACTGAGAGCATGCACTTTTCAACATGTATCTCATGATAGAACAAAGAGAAAAATAATGGCAGTTCTAATAAGGTCTACACTTTGAAGCTGTTGGGAAGCAATTAAATCTGTTCTATAGTGGCACTCAGTGTCTGGAATTACAGATAATGATTATCAATCAAGCAAGGAACTTAACATTTATGTCGTCCATTTTTTAGGACTGTGTTCTTTGGGGCATAATAGCTGCTCAACTAATGTTAGGAAGTAGAATTCACTTGCTTTCCAATTTGATATATAAAGTTATAAATTATCTCTGCTTCTCATATAATTTTAATGTGCCCACAAAAATCAAAATGAATTAATATTTTTTCCTTTATAGTTCTGTAACGTAAGATGCAAAGTTCTTTTGTATGGTTATTATAATTCTATTGTAAATATCACGTAAATACATTACTATTACTATTAGGCTTGTACTGTAAACCAGACAACATCAAACAATTTTTAAAGATTTCTAGTAATTAATTAGGCCTGCAAAATAATTAAGTAAAATTTCAGGTGTGGTATAATGAACACAATCGCATGTTTTGGAGAAAATTTTAGACTTCAATTCCGTTGTAATCATGTAAGATCCACATTGAGTCAACTAAGCTAATTAACATATTGACACCTGTTACATTAATTATAATATGTCACATCGCCTTGCAGATGGTAGTGAAATGTTGGTTCTTAGTGAATATATATATACATCCTCTTTCATTGACACCAATTGGGATAGTCATAAATACATAATAACCGTTGTGAGAGTATTTTGTCAGCTTCGAATCACTCTACGTCTATCACGAGTTATCATTTAATTAACGATATCAAACGTAGATTGAGTTAACATGAGCTATGCAAGGAATCTTGATAGATTAGTCAGCTGTTGGAGTTAAGGTCGAGATTGCAGGTGGCACAAGCAGTTTTGCCGTGAGTGGTTCATGTGCCTGGGTGGGTTGAGACAGACAGACCAGGGAGAAGCAGCCACAGACCAAGTTCTTGCCCCCAGTGTGGGGAAAGGATCATCCGCTGTTCACCTTCTATCCTCTTTCCCACTTTAGGTCTCTCTTTCAATACCTCTGGGGACTCTAAAACTATACACGCCCCTGGAGACACTGTCATTTCCCTGAGTCTACATTTTAAACCGTCTGTTAGGCAACCTGATGTGGAATAGATTCATCCAAATCACCTGTTTAAAACAGAACTCATTTTTCATAAATGCTTCTCCCTTTTCATCCCCTGTACTTAAAAACATGCTTAGAAATATCATTATTTATTTTCCAGGTTTTTTTTTCAATCCAGAAACTTACAGATTATCTTTAACTATATTTTTTAAACATTCTGCATGCGTAGCCCATAAAAAATTGCCATTAATCCCTTGAGGTTCTCTCTAAGCCATGTAAACATGTTAAAAATTTATAAAGAAACAGCCAAACATATACATCACTTGACAATCATATATTGTGAGTAACTGACAACTTCAAAATGTTTTGGAAACAAAGAAGTTTCAAAATGTTCTCAGTACCCCTATTTTAAAAGGACAACCGATACATGGATTATTTAATGCTTTCAGGCTATGCTTTCATGATATTTCAGGTCCCCTAAAGAAATATCAGTCACAAAGGTAAAAGCCTACAGTAAAAAATAAAATATGGTAGGACATGAAGGAAATGATTTCACTGGTCACTATATTCAACAGGTTGTTTTGCTAAAGGCCTCCTATAAGAATCTCTTATCAAAAAAAAAAAAGGGAAAAAAATCCGTGGAGCATTTCAAAGATTAAGTGCAAAAGCTAAACAAATAAAATCCAAAAAAGAAAAAAGAAAGAAATTTTGGAAGCAGCTTATTTGCCTGAAAACAATGCCTCCCTGTCCATGTAATCATTTGCATTCAAGGCACAGACACCGTAGCAAACATTTAGTGGAATCTCGAAACACATTTGCGGAACAAACTGCTGAATGAAGTTGGAGAGACTGGGCTGTCTGTCACAGATGGGATAAGCATCGAGCAGGGCTGCCTCTGAAAATGCCTAGCGTCCAGCAAAAGAACAAACCGAACACAGAGGTGCAGAGTAACACCCGCATGCTTAGCAAGTGCTCTCTGTGCCACAGATACAGATATGCAATGAATCCAACCGTCAGAAAGGTCACACTGGAATAGAGAAGCCAGAGAAGGAAACTCGCGGGTTTTCACGCTTTAGTGTGCGCTGTAGAACTTTCCACCAGGAAGCCGGATTCTTCTCAGCGCGGTAAGCTGAGAACTCTGATGCCAATGGTCACATGGACCACGGCGAGGTAGGAATGTCTGAAGATAAGAGGACGTTTTTGAAGAGATACTGTGGCTCGTTTACCTTGTTCTTAAGGACGGATGCTGCGGACATTTTCAGAGCATCAGACCCTCTTCACGCTTGTTTTTACCTCCTTGACATTCGCTATGGTCATTCCCGGTGGCCTCAAAAGCCACTTCCCGTGTCCTCCCCGTAGACTTCTGCTCAGCCTGGCGCCAACTCAAGGGGTCGTGTAGTTTACGTTGTTTCGGATAATTCTTTACACCGATTTGAGTGGGGCGGCAGAGAAGGGCAGAAATGGGAAACGATTTCTGTTAAATTTGGCGTACACAGGCGGAACCCCCTAACAGGTGAATGTAGGACTAATCTGTTTTTTAAGTTATGCATTTAAACAGACATTCTTGAAATAGGGCCAGTCCCTCAACAACCAGTGTTCCCCCTGAACCAGACATGAGGCACGGGGCGGCTTTGTAACACCTCTTTCCCTTTGACTCATCCAAGCCATCTTAAACCCTAAATAACAACTCATCAAAAAGAAAAAAAAAAAAAAACTCTGAGAGTGGACAGCAAATCATCTTCCTTCACTAATTATAAACTTATTTCCACCCCCCTCTTCAGTCCTTTTGTAGACTATCACAAAATAAAGACTCTCCCTTTCCCAAAAAGAACGATTTACAGGAACAAAAGGTTTCTTTACACGCTAAAACTCACACCATTTTCAAAACTTCAGCTATCAATCCTCCCTTGCATTGGCAAGTATTGACAGTTGTAACCACACATAAAACGCGATGGATTGATTTTTCATTTTTGCCAGTTGGAAATAATACTCAATTCACCTTTTCTGCCCCTGATTTCTGAGGATCTATAAGGTCGGTGCCCAACAAAATTCAAAGCACAAGGATTTGCATTTCAGCTTCATCCCCGAGTTTAGCTTCTACTCTGTTAGTTATGGGTGGGAAATCAACAAGCTTGCTTGGTGTCTGATGACATGTCCAAAGGTACTTACAGGTGTCTTCAGTGGTTGTACTCATCAGCCTTGCCAGACTTAACTTAGTAACGAATTGGTAAGCTCTTTGCTCTCTTTTGCGTTCCCTAGAACCTAGTGGCTGAAATGACTATCAATTTTACTGCTATTTTGACCCATAATGACCTGATTTAAAATTCAGAAGGTCTCACATGCAGTCACACAAAACCAAGTTCCTCTGGCACTGTCTCAACTGTTCCTATGAATAAAATATCTATGCATTTGTGGAATGAATGACTTTTAAATGTGATATTTCACTTGGTGACATTTGATAGAAGAAAAAACTATAACCGTTTCATTCATGATGAAAGGCAGGTTATGCAGTTGGGGGAATCAGAACAACCTGACCAACTGGGCTTCAAATGGTGACGTCTGATGTTTTCGATGGGTGCTCTGGGCTGAGCTGGTGTTAACTTAAAAGTCTTGCAATTTATAAAACTGGAAAGGAGAGCTTTATTTCTTAAAAAGTGTTATAACCTCTAATGTGGCCATCCTGACAGGCAGAGAAGCATAGCCTCTGGCAGAGACTGCAAGCAGTCACTTTGAGGGCGAAGAGTGTGGAACAGAGATTTCAGTGCAAATCTCTTTCAGTACAAATCTGCGTATACCTGACTCGGCCAAATATACATATTGAAGAGGTTATGGGAGGAGCTGTGAATGTTCATTTAGGGGTTCCTAGCACATGTGTGTGGAACAAACATGCATGTTACCTATGACTCATGTTCGATTTGCGGTGGAGACTTAACATTTAAATGTATTACAATTAGCCCTTACGCATCAAAAAGCGTTTTCGGGACACAAAGCCATTTGAGTGAGCAGCCTTTGTAAAAGAGGCCAGAACCAGCCCATGGTCAGTTTTCTCTTATCCTGTTAGGAGAAAGTTACTGAAACTAGTCTCCTGGCCAGTGTTTGTTAAGCTGCTAGAGGGAAAAAGAAGAAAAAACTTTGTGACAGTTAGAACATAGTTTATCCTTCATGTGTAGGGGTGCAAGACTTCACTCTCGCCAGGCATGGCCTTAGGTCCTGTTTATAATATTGTATGTTATTGCTACAAAGCTTCTGTTCTTTCAACCTTGTGATCTCTATCTTAACATGAATGCTGGCCAATTGTTGTATCTAAACCACAGATAGGAGGGAGATTTACTATGAGGTGTGTCTGGGAACTGCTGTATCTGGGAACTCAGTTTTCCAGATTTCTCTGGGGTCCCCTGGGCCAGGAGGAGGTCTGTTTAGTGACTGGGGCGGTGCTTAGGATTTTATTTTTAGTTTACACTGGTGATAAAAAATTGCAACATAAGTTGATGAACTCGGGTTGCTCAGGAAGGGTCCCTGCCCAGCCTACCCTACTGCCCGGTGTTTAAAGAGAACAGAGACATTTTGCAGGTGGTTCCCGCAATAAAGTCATCTCGTACGCTCTGCCGGCACAGCCTGTGAAAGGCTATGACCACAACCTTCCAAGCTCAATCTCCCATCAGCTCTCGTAGGGTCCACCTGCTCTTTCTTCCCTCTCCGCTCAGGATGCGTTGTAGAAATATCCGATTGTACTATAAGAACAAAACCCTTTGTTCTACTGTCAAAAGGGACTTAATTTAAGCTTCCCTCATGCAGTGAGGAAATTATCTGAAATGATATGAGTCCAGTCACTTGATGGGTGGTCAACTATTAATTAGACACATGGGTTGCATTTTCTAAAGATCCTTTTATCGGCGTTAATAAGCTCTTCGACGGTCAGACTTAAATGACTGCCTCTTTGCTCCGAACAATGCAGCCAGGAAATTATGGAGTTTGCAGGTGACTGCCTTCTGTGTGAAGAGAAATGCTGGCTATGGAGAATAAATGGTGGTCTGTTTGCCAAGGGGAAAAAAAGGAAGCATGCTGGAAGCGCCCCAGATAGAATCGAACTTTGCCTTGACTTGGACTTGGGTGATGAGTAGAGAAATAGGGGGCTGTGCCTCATCATGTACTTTATAACTGAGAGGTAGTTAACAAAAATCACATGTATCATATGGATAGGGTTGTTTGCGTGTCTAAAGTCAGGAGTACACGTTTTGTCATATAATTAAAAACAAGAAGTTACTAAAGAAACAGTAAACATTCTAATAGTAACCAAGCACAAGCCTCTACATTTTTTTAGACTAAAAAAATGACAAAATAACGCCCAACTGAAAACTGTAGAGATGGGAGCATTTCTAAGCCTAGAGAAAATGAGATTCAGGATGAACAATGATTCTCTCTGTGGTCTCAAAAAGGTTTAGGGAGTTTGCCTGAGGCTGTAGAAAGAGTTGTCACTTCATATCTCATGTTTCTAAAGTCTAACAATGCTAGGAAAAGTCAAAGAAGGGTTTAAATCTTTAGGAATCTAAGGCTCAATGCTTTGACATTATCTCTTAATTAAATGTCATCTGTGCATCTCTGCCATAAATACTCCTGAGTGACTGAAAAAGAAAAGAAAGTATCACGGCCAAATAAGTTGATACGGTTCCTAAAGTAATGTTAGCATGTTAGAGATTTTTAAAATATATTTTAAGATAGAAATTTGCTTGTCATTGTCTAGCTTCAAATCCCCCTAATGTAGAAGAACTCAGAAAACAGGTTCATGTAGCCAGTAACTATGCCCTTGAAACCTGACTTTTTCTTTTTTAGTTTATACGAAATTGATTGAAATGATGAAATTGCATGGAGCTAGGATTTATAATGGCGAATATTCTTACTTAAGTTCTTCACAAGACAGTGAAAACTTCCAAACATCACACGACTGCTGGTGGCAACTAGCAATGACTTATAAGGACAAAAATCTTACCTTGGGTTAAAAAAAAAAAACACACAAAAATGGGAAAAAACACAATAAAAAACCCATATGTTGAGTTAGATAAATTTAAAGAAAAAACTCAGATAAATGAAATTATGGTATGTCTTTCATGTACTAAGAACTTTAAACTGGGGACCCTTATATTCTTTTTAACTGAATTTGGACTTGGGTCTAGACATTTTAACAGAGACACTGATGAACTCAAATAACTCAATTAATGTTATAATGAACAATGAGGATATGTCTCCTGTGAAATGTCACATTCAGCCTAACAGCATCAAAGTACACGTGACAACTTTCATCGTGTCTTGGGAGAGTGTCTGGCTCCTAAACAGCCTTCGCTCAACGGACGTAGGACATTCTCCTAGCATCTCTGACACTCCCGTGTCCTCAGACGTGCCTTTCAACTTATATTTTAAATATGTTTTTGCAATATTCTTAGGCATTTTGAACAAGCCAGTTTGCACCAGGTAACTCATCTACAATATTTCTGGAAACAGAAGCGTCATGGTCCTCACTGACTCCCCCTAAAATTGAACAGAGTTTACAAGGACATCTGTTCCCCACCACGACGAAGAGAGGCTCATTGCACAAGCAGCCGTCACACCGAATAGATCCATAAGGCAGCTGATGCTGACCAGAGGCAGACGGGCTCTAAGGAAAACGGGAATTCATGGGGTGCGTCTGGCTTTCTGCCCGAGGACAGTTTCCTGGCTGGTGAGCTGGCGGCCGAAGGACAGCAAGTGGTCCCAGTCTGATCTCTTATAAGCTCAACTTGCTGGAATCTGTCCTCAGAGACCATGGGGAGGGGGGAGCTGTGTGAACAGGTGGTCCAGCATGCGGGAGAATAGTCCCTTCACATCTCCTGTGGTGGCTGGGGTAGTTCACGCGTGTGGAACAAGACTTGCCAAAGAACAGTTGCGAAAGGTAAGAGGAAAGGAAAGGAACGTAAGCACGTAATTGGCACAGGCATCCCCCTTACCCATGGGGGATGTGTTCCAAGACCCCCAGTGGGTGCCTGAAACCACAGACAGTACCAACTCCATGGATAGCGTGTTTTTTCCTGTGCATACATACTTATGACAAAGTTTAATTTATAAATGACGTACAGGAAGAGAAGAACAACAATTATAATAAAATAGTACAATTATCACAA
>CAUYRT010083762.1:0-23884 GCA_963574885.1 Lepilemur ruficaudatus | reverse complement strand
CCAGCAGGGAGTGCCCACTCCATAAGATCCTTATCTTTGGACAGTCAAGGTGCACAATTGTAAGTGGCCACAGCCGTGCACCTTGGACACTAACGTGCTTAACTGCACACGGCTCATCCCATTTGAGTAAGATCCTACTCTCGGACCCCTTTGTAGTACAGTAGGGAGCTGATCACCAAAGCCCCTTTTCTTGGCCTGTTATGTGGATGATTCTTGTCTGAGTTCCTGGGTAATAGACAGGAAGCCTCCCCTACTCCACCCCACCCCACATCTTCCTTTCCCTTCCAGCAGGGAGTGCCCACTCCATAAGATCCTTATCTTTGGACAGTCAAGGTACACAATTGTAAGTGGCCACAGCCGTGCACCTTGAACATTAACGTGCTTAACTGCACACGGCTCATCCCATTTGAGTAAGATCCTACTCTCGGACCCCTTTGTAGTACAGCAGGGGTGCTGATCACCAACGTCCCCTTGGCCTGTTATGTGGATGATACTGGTCTGAGTTCCTGTGTACTAGACAGGAAGCCTCCCCTACCCCACCCCACCCCACATCTTCCTTTCCCTTCCAGCAGGGAGTGCCCACTCCATAAGATCCTTATCTTTGGACAATCAAGGTGCAGAATTGTAAGTGGCCACAGCCGTGTACGTTGAACATTAACGTGCTTAACTGCACACAGCTCATCCCATTTGAGTAAGGTTCTACTTGCAGACCCGTTTTGCAGTACAGCACGGATGCTGATCACTAAGGTTTCTTTCCTTGGCTTGTGCTTGTTCCTATGTACTAGATAAGGATACTCTCCCTCCCACTCCCTTTGATTTTAAGCAGGGTATGCCCACTACTTTAAGATCCTTATATTTGTACAAAGTATGTGGTTTTGATGACCACCACCATGTCCCTTGGACATTAATTGTGATGTGGTTCATCCTGTTTAATCAAAGTCCTATCCTCTTACCCTCCATTTGCCGTTTACCAGAAGTGCTGACCCCTAGATACCTTTTTCTTGGGCTGTTAATGTACATAATTGCATTTGCCTGCCATCTTGTGCACTGGACAAGGACACTCCACTTCTGACTGCCTAGCCTGGGTAGGGAAAATGTGGCCTTCTGATTTCAAGATTCTTCTTTTTTAATCACCAAAGGAGGCAAGAAAAGCTTCATCTTTCTCTGTACCCCTTTTAATAAAAGGATTTGTTCTATAAAATTTGGATTCAGTGAAAAGGCTGCAGTTAAGGACCCCAGGACCTTTACATTTGAGCAGTTATTGTGCATAATTGCAGTTGTTCACAACCCTGTAACTTTCAGGACCATCGTACCTCCTTTGCATTACTGCAAGGGATACTGTTTTCCTTCAAGGCCCCTTGTGGTGGACTGTTAACATACATAATTGACATTTTTTTTCTTCATCAGTAGACTAAGGTCACACACCCTAACCTTTCCTTTGCAGTACAGCAGGGTGTGCTGATCAACCAAGGCCCTATTCTTTGGGACTGTTAATACGTGCAATTGTATTAGCTCCTGTTTTGTGCACTAGATAAGGAGCCCACCTACTTTCTTAATATTTTTAGTA
Source organism: Lepilemur ruficaudatus (assembly GCA_963574885.1). NCBI lineage: Eukaryota > Metazoa > Chordata > Mammalia > Primates > Lepilemuridae > Lepilemur > Lepilemur ruficaudatus. The sequence goes on along the minus strand of CAUYRT010083762.1, from coordinate 22,317 downwards.
GGTAGTGCCCACTACTCGAGACTCTTTCACTTGGAAAGTTCGCGTGAACAAACATGATTTTGTAAGCATGTCTTACACCAGAACCCTTCCTGTATCCTCCTTGCTTTAGAACAGGGGATATTGTTCACCTAGTGCCCCTTTTGGACTTTAATGTGCATGAATGCAATTCCCCATCTCTTCTTTTGGACCAGGATTTTACCTCCTCATAGCCCCTTTGGGTTAGGGGCATATTAACTATGAATGATCCCTTCTCTATTGAATATTAATGTGCATAATTATATTTGTCTGTGGACCTGTATAGTAGAAAAGGACCCTGTGCTCCTGCCACTGCCTTTTTGATTGCTGCTGAGGAGTGCTAACTCTTCATATCCTCAGCTCATGGACAATTAATATGCAAAAATAACAGTTAGCAAGAGTACTGATCATTAGATGGAGCCCTGGCATCCTCTTTGCATATATCATGGGTACTGACCAACTAAGGCCTCTTGGACTGATAATGTGAATATTTGCAATTATACATGCCCCTTTCTGTTAAACTGGGATATTATGCCCTCACACCCCCTTTGCATTACTGCAGGGGCTGCTTCCTACCCAAAACTTCTCCTGGGACTGTTAATAGACGCAATGGCAATTATCAGTGATTTCTTCCTTTCCTAAAACATTCCTGGGACTGTTAATAGGCACAATGGCAATTATCAATGGTTTTTTCCTCCCTGGCCTTGTGAAGCAAGCGTCCCTCACCCCCAGTTTCCCATGGCATAATAAAGTATAAACATTGCAGTGTGCCATGCACTTGTCCATCCAACAACGGCCCATACTCCCACTCCTTTTGTATTACTCCAGTGTATAAAATCCTAGGTAGCCATGGTCTATCCTAGGTAGCCTTCATATAAGATCTTCCCTTTCCCTGCCCCTGTCTGCCCTTGGCCCCTTCTTATGGGCTGTTAATGCTCATAATTGCAGTTGTCTATGTATCCAGCCATTAGATAAGATAGTGCTCCCTCTCTCCCCACTTCTTGCTGGCCCTTCCCCTTTGGCCTCTTTGCTGGGTAATGTTGACTGACCAAAGCCCTTTTTCTTGGACTTAAAAAAGTTAACAATTCCATACATCATTGGTTTACCCACTTTGTATTGCTGCAATGTCTCAGTTGCACTTTCCTTGGTCCCGCCCATTACGAACCCCTCTATTTCCTTTGCATTACTTCTGAGTAGTGCTGACTACCCAAAGCCCTCTCTGTGTTGTTTAATGATCACAGTACTAATTGTACCATTTTTAAGCCTGTGACTCCAAGGTCTCCCTACCACTTTGGTGTCTTTGTGCAGTGTTGACTATCAAAAGCAGGCCTGAACTAGGTGGATGAACCTTAACTCTTTTTCTTTCATTTGTTAATGATCTCAGTTTAAATTATTGTCAGATTCTGGGGACAGGAACTATTCCTGTCCACCTCTGTCACTGCTTTGCTGTGCAAAATACTCAAGGCAAGTCAGGGCCAGGAAGCTGGGTTGCTACCCTTTATTTTATGTTTTCAATATACAGCATCAAATTGTCTTCCCAGCAAGGAAGGTTAGCACTTTTTCTGCATTCTTCCTTTAAGAGGAGATTGCCTGGTTAAAAATCTCTCCTTGTCTCCTTTGTATATTGCTATTGTATAGTGCCAGTTGCTAGGATACAACCAGAAAAGTTGCTGCTGATTTTTTAATCTTTTACGGAAGACATCTAGATTGCAAGGTTGGAATTGATAACCTGGTCATTTTTTAACCACCCCCCCAATCCATTTATGTTACTTGATGACCAGTGTATCTCATTTTACTGAGGGTGGTGGGTCTGTGGATAGACTACTGTGACTCTTGCTATTTTAATATTACCAAAGGAGTTCCAGAATGGAACTCTTCAGGCTAGTATCTTTGTTTGGGCTGTACCACCATTTTAGAACCAATCCTCGTTTGACCTTTAACACCATTCACTTTAAGAAAAATGGCCTATGCTTTTTAATCCTTAAATTTCTTCATCTGGAGCATCAGCCTCTGCTTATTTCAAGAAGGATGCTGTAAAAGGATTAAAGGAGAGAATATATGCAGAGGCACTTTTAAGAAGCATAGGTCACCTCGTTTGATTAATCTGTTATATAAAATGAACCATTTAATTATGCTATTAATTTGAAATAGTCTGAAACACCACCCTGAAGTGAGTACTTATCTGAGAAATGATGAAATCAGTTTGCCCATTTTATAAGAAAAATAAGCTAAGATCTAATAATTTATATTTATATTTCAATAGTGAGAGATAGCTGCCTAGTAAAAATGAATTAATATCCCAGCCTCTAGTGTACAGGGTGTTTACGGCAAAGGAGCATTTAATATGGAATTGCTGAAGCAAATAACTAGTCAGTGCAACAGCAGTTCTTTTTAATCACTTGAAAAGGATGCCGTTTCTCTCAGGAGGATGTCAAAAGATTGGCCCAGATCGGTGCAGTTTGCACTACTAGCTCCTTGGACTGCTGTGAGAAGAGTCTCTGGCTCCATAGAATACTGTAAGTACTACTTTGTAGTTATTAAGTAATCTTTTCCCCATTCTATTGTCTTTCTCTTAAATACCACCCATAGAAAAGTCAGAGGGTCCAGTAAGTCTCTTTCCCTTTCCCCACCTCATCTGAAATTCACGGGTTAACAAATGGAACTGTAGAATTAATGTTGTGTACCCAGCCCTGTGCTAGGTTACAGTGAAGTGAGGGGTAGGACTGACATCATCCTATTTAGCTTCACCCCTGAGAAGGTTGTGTTGTTGAAGAGATATTATAATATAAGCATACTTAAAATAACTTCAGGAAATGATAATCAGGTGCTGTCTTGCGGTGAATTATAGGTAATAGAGTTTTTAAAAGGGAGCCCACAAGGGTTTGAAATTGATAGGACAGACTTAAAGGAGGTGGGTTTACTTTTTCTCTTTGAGCCAAGATAGATATGATTAATATTACAGCCATGTGATGTGGGTGGTCCAGTTGTTTTAATGTCATTTGTTTTTTACCTCTTGTGGCAACGTGGAAAGAGGTTAAAGAGATAGGTCTTAGCCATTATGTTTGGCTATGTGCCAAAACTGACAAATTGGTGATCGTTAAATTTCATAAGCTTGAGCTTTTAAGGTTCAGGAATTAGGGGTATAAATCTGATACTTTGGCTCTTTGCACCATTTTACTATATTTCTGTCCAAGGACAGATGGCCATGGATAATCCAGACCAGAGATACTTTTTTAGTTTGGAACCAAGAGGACAGTGGAGAAGTATAAATTTTAGAAGAAAACCTTGACCTTCCTTGCCTACTTTAGGCTGTAGTTTATATGCCTTCTTTCCCTTCATCTTTTTCAATGGCGTTTTTTTCAAAGAAGCTTAGCATGCTTGATGTAAAACAAACACAAAGGTCCAGCTGAAAAAATATTCTTTAACATAAAATTTGAAACTCTTTTTGGTGCATATATATGCATCCTAGCAGGAGCAACAAGAATCATAAATGAGCTGGGCTTGTTACTGCCCATTTTAATTCATATCCATATTTCCTTATAGCTTGTCTCTCCCACCCCCCACCCCGATGCCTAATGACATTGGCTGACGAGGGGTAATATACATAACAGTACTGAACCTTCTTGAAAACGTGGTCTGTGCCACCGTTTCTCAAACTCAAGTAACGTTTCAGGATGAAACACCTTTTAAAGGAACAAAATTTTCTGAGACCCTAAAGAATATGTGTTTTGAGGAACACTGACTTAAGAAAGTTATTTGAAATGTAAACATGTTTTCCAATTTCAAGTTATCTTTGTCAAAGACATGTTTTATGCAATTCATGTGGAACTTAGGGATCCGTGAGAATATATCCACAAACCCCCAGTGTTCTTATCACCCCAATTTGAGACATACTGGTCTATGCTTATGAAATCTTCTATTGCTACTAATCAAATTGTTATTCATTCTCAATGTTCAACCATAACTATTATTGGAATTTGTTTTAAAGGGATGAATTTAGAGGCGGTTCTGTACCACGACTCAAGAGGAACGATGGCTTGATTTTACGTGGATTGGTGCCTCTTAGATGGCATCCAAAGGTGAGTCTTGAAATTGGATTTCAATTCATTGCTTGAAATAATCTCTACTCTTAAGAAAAATCTCAGCAGTTGTAAAAAAGGATGCTCTAGAAATGTGGGCATCTTCAAAACTGAGATAATTCTTGTGTTAATTCAATAAATATTCATTGTGCCAGGCACTACAAAACCAGACATAATTTCTGTGAAGGAATTTGCTTTCTTATGGTGGATGCAGAAATGAACAAATCATTATGGTGTCGTGCGCAGTGTGTTGAGTACCATAAAAACATTAGGAAGTTCTGTGGGGCACAGAGGAAGAAGAGTGGCAGAAACACTTATTGAGCAAAGTCATGGGGAAAGTGCTAGGTGTGACCTTGGTTGGTCAGCTCAGGATGTGTAAGCTAAGGGCTTACAGGCACTGCTCCAGTATATCTTGCTTTTTGCAAGTGCATTTTAATGAACCATATGTTCCCTTATATGGGGTGAATAGCTATTTTTCATGGACTGGGAGTGGGAGTTAGATGCTGGCAAAGTTATGGAAAAGTTCTGAACTGGGAGTACAACTTAGATTTTAGTCTTGACTCTAACTTTAGTTCAAATTGCCATCAATTTGAACTTCAACATCTCAGGACTGCTGATAAATTAAGATAGGGACTTAAATTAAATGCCACAATGCCTGAAAATTACATTTTGTTGTTTGGAAAATTTTCAAAAGATCAATAAGAGCAAGCACTTAAATTTTTTTTTTTTTGGCATTTCTCTAAATGATTATCATGATTTCTGACTTTTATAGAACCTTAAAATGTAAGATTACAGGAAGTTTTCTGACCCTAGTTTTGTACATCTTTCCTCACACCCCCTTTCAGCTTTCTCTTTCTGTAACTTTTCTACCCATTTCTCTAGCCACCTCCCTAAATTACAAAAGACCATGAGACTAAGGGCTGTTATGATTAAGCATTCATAATTTCTTTTAAGGGTATTTGGGCCCTGGTTATCAAATGTATGCCTGGATGGGAGTTTGTGTCTCAAAGTAATGAATTAAAAGTTGGTCTGTGGTGACTGCTGGTATATTCTTTTTTTTTTTTGAGACAGAGTCTTGTTCTGTTGCCTGGCCTAGAGTGCTGTGGTGTCAGTCTAGGTCACAACAACCCAACAACCTCAAACTCCTGGGCTCAAGCGATCCTCCTGCCTCAGCCTCCCAAGTAGCTGGGACTAAAGACGCGTGCCACGACACCCGGCTAATTTTTCTATTTTTAGTAGCAACAGGGTCTTCCCTTGCTCAGGCTGGTCTCAAACTCAAGCGAGTTTCCTGCCTCAGCCTCCCAGACTGCTAGGATTACAGGCGTGAGCCACCATACCCGGCCTAGAATATCATTATATGTGAAAGCATCCTGAAAAAATTCTTCTGGCTTAAACAGAAGGAAACTAGAAATTAAATCTGAACTAGCTAATGTCTCTTTTGTTCCTCCAAACTTCATAAATTTGGATGACAAAGAGTACCGATATGTATAGTTAAACAGAGCTAATGCCTTCCTGTGCTTGAGGTCTTACAGATTGCATTGGAAGGAAACTTGCTATTCCTATTGCCATATTTTGGGTTGCAGACAAGTAGCACTTTACAGAGGTGTCCTTCAAAATACAACTCAAGTTGGATCCTGAAGTATTTGAGACTTAGCTGGTCTGCTGAATTTAACAAATTAAACTTCAATGGCCATGCACAGTTATATATCAATGTATTGGGCCATTGAGTTGGATATGTTTTTGTGGTGATTTAGGCTTTAATTCATAGCTCTTCCTTGGTCTCTCCACATTAGAGCACTGAGGTATGGAACATTGGGCTCCTTCTGCATCTTGTACAAATGAGTTTGGTAAAGAACTCTTTCCTTTACTGTTTTGATGCCTATATTGGAAATGAGCTTTTGATTTTTTTCTTGTTAGGATAAGAAATTGAAACAAAATATAAATTTGACTAGTGCTAGACTTCTTAGGTTATGGGTAGAATTAAAGTATTATTTTCTTTAACCAACTGGAATGTTACTCTTTTAGTTTCCCTGGAAATATTTGAGACTATACAGTAGACCTAAGTAATATCTTCTTATTGCATAATCTATATAATCAAATGCTTATAAGACTTTAAAAATAGGGATATGGCTGGGAGATCAGTGTACTTTACTGGGTCCCATTATAAAATGTCTAGGTTATTTTACCCATAGCTTTGGAAACTGTTGACAGATTATATTTTGTAGTGTGGTGTTAATACGATTGCCATTGTACAGTGTCGGGGTATAATCACTCTACAATCTATATATTAAAGTTTTCCAGCCTTATAGGTCTCCCTTGACTGAAAACTAGCTACTAACTCACCGACTTCCTTTTAGAACAGATTGACTAGGAAATCTGTTGATGTGCAAGAAGAGCAAAGTTTAATTGCTAAAAACTTTTAAAAAGTAACTTTTTTATATTTTGGATACCTGGCTATTTGGGCCTTGTATATTTCAACTTCAAAACTGACTACAATTAAATCCATATAAACAGAAAAGAGAGCAAGTCTTTAGTTTAGATCCGTAAATAATGATGAGGCCTATGGTTACCAAATGTGGAACATAGACTTACCAGTTCTCAGGTTCCATTTTGCTTGCTTTTTAAAAACTGTGTCTTAGAAGTCTTCAGCACCTGGTTGGGAGATTTTTTTTTTAAAGAAATAACCTTTTAATTTTATACCAGTTTAGAGATTTACAGAACAATTCTGAAGATACAGAGTTTCTGATTACTTCACACACAGTTTTCCCTAGTATTAATATCTTACATTGATATGGTATATTTGTCACAATTAACAAACCAATATTGATACATTATTTTAAGCTAAGGTCCATATTTTACTCAGATTTCCTCAATTTTCCCTTAATGCTTTTATGTTACAGGGTCCCATCCAGGATACTGCATTGCTTGTGTCCTTAGTAGTACAGGTCTCCTTGAGCTCCTCTTGGTTTCTTGGATACTTTGTGTTTTAATGAACTTCACAGTTTTGAGGACTAATGGTCAGGTATTCTATAGAATGTCTCCCTATTGGGATTTGTCTCATGGTCTTTTCATGATTAGATTGGGTTTATTAGTACTTGAGAGGAAGACCAAAGAGGCAGAGTGCCACTCTTGTCATTTATCAAGAGTACATGCTATCAGTCATGTTGGCGTTGTCCTTAACCACGTGTCTGAGGTTACTGTTCGTTAGGTTTCTCTACTGTGAAATTATTCTTTATTTCCCCTTTCCGTACTGTACTCTTTAGAAGTAAGTCACTGTGCAGCCAACACTTTAAGAAGCAGGGAATTATCCTCCATCTCCTTTACTTTTAAAAGCAAAAACTTCTTATGGACCCTTTAGTTTTATGGGAGTATTGTTAAATGAAAGTATATGAACAAAACAGGAATAAAATCTTGCCATAGTTGTATAATACAACTATAAAACATAGCAGATGTACAAATTAGTAGTAAATAAATAGCTACAAAAATGTGAATATGGTACTATTGTAGTATTGCTTCTTTTGAGTTTGGCTGTCTATACTGTTACGTGCTGTGTTGATGTACTTAACCAAACTGCTGTTTTTGAACTGCTACAAAATCTTGTTATAGCACATAGCAATGCTGTTAGCTTTCATTTGGCACAAAACACATTTATATACTGTTTGCCTCTGTTCTTTTCTACAAGCTCCAGGCAACAAAACCAGACTATTTGCCACTAATCTGGCAGTGCAGTCCTCCATTTTGAGGTAGTCCTGTAGCTAACTCAGACTATCTTTACAGTTTAATGAAAATATGGTAAAAGTTTTGTGGCAAGCTCCCATACTCCTGAGAATCCATGCACAGACTCCAGAGTTAAAAGACCTGTAAATTGAGAGAAGACATGGGTTTAAATATTACTTGGCTACCTACTAGTTATATAACATTGAGGTAGTTTCTTCTGGGCTCCTAGTTTCCTTAGAGAATGAAAATATTGGATTATATGGTTATTTATTTCCCTCCTAGCTGTGGTGATTCTGTGACTTGCCTGGTGCTAGAGTATTCAAACCACATGGCTGGCTATGCCACTTGGTTATTATGTCCAAAATATTTTGATATTTTGTTGGGCTGTGAGATGACAGATTCTTAAAATTCTTCTCAATGAATGTTGAACCCTAGTGAAATGTTTGTATGGTTTTATACCAGTTCCAGAATGTAACCACTTTCTTGGGCTTTGGATTCCCTTTAAGGGAAAAAGAATGCTCCTGGAGTATATCATTACCATAGTAACAGGCAGAGCTAGAAGACTTTGATGCTAAAGCAGCCATACTCTGTAAATATGCTTTAGAGGGTTTGGGAAGAGTGGAATGGTTGTTTCCTTTTAGATACCATAAATGAATTTAAATTAGGATCCATTAATTTAAAATTTCTTCAGGTAAATTCACTTGCACATGGAGTGTTCATTTATTTTCATTAATGGAGTTTCAGGAAGGAACAGAGTAAATATGTATAAACTTCCATGTTACCAGAAGCCTGTATTTGGGGGTGAAGTATCTATCTTAGGTTAGATAAGGATGGGGAAGGATATTACCAAGAGATTTTGAAGCTTATTCTGCTCGTATTGAGAATATCACAGAACACTGTTTGGCCTTATTAGACATCTTAGCTAGAGAATAGAGTTGAATAAGTGATCTTCCATATACTCCTTAGAATGTGATACTGACACACAGGACCTTATAATATAGTAATCCCTGATCAGGGATCTGGAAGCCTGTGTTCATTTAAGGTCCCCAGGTTTGCTATACCTGGTGCTTTCTACACCACACCATATACCATACCATGCAAAGTGCTTTCAAGGCTCCAAACTTGGCTCAGATCCACTTTAGTGAGCTCCTATGCTATAGTAAAGGCAGACAGCCAATTATTAAAATGGTCAAGACAATTGCACTTCTAAGCAATAGTAGCAACTGCTTTCCTACCTTATATGTTGAAGTATTTTAAGCAACAGAATGACCTTTATCAACAAATTTAGTCAGCTCTTAAGGTGGTTATTGGTTTGACCCATATTTTCATGTAGTTCTTTTATCTTCATTTGCCTAATCCTTCTGTGATACCAAGAGTGCTTTTCATTACATGACCTTAGGGAGACCAAAGAGGCTAAAAAGTAGAGACAGGAGACAACTATGTCTAATGCTTCAGCTTATAATTTCTAGTTTTTTTTGTTAGGGTTTTTGTAATAGTTTTGATGTCTTGCTGGTGCTTTGGTAGCCTACTGAACCTTGTCTTTCTTCTCAAGGACATTCTAAGCATGTGAAACCTGAGAACTGCAAGCGGCTGTAAGACGCTCCAAATTCAGCAGATCTTTCCTTTTGAGAATCTGGGACAAGCTCTAGCTAATCCGAGCGGATGGCTTGCAAGCCACCTGGAGAAAAAGGTAGTTTGAGGAGCTTATTGTTGTAGGACTTCTGTCTTTGGCTTTAAGAGCTTTGAATTTCCTGCAACTCTCCTTTTAAAGCAGAGCATAAGCCAGTTTTCATAAGTTTCTATACAATTTATTTTTTGCGTATACACATATATTTTAATTTTTCTGTAGTGATTTTGGCTCACTTCATTTATCCCTCAGCTGGGCTCCTGTGAAGTCTGTAAGGGCAAGCATACTTGATCCCCATTTCATAAATGAAGAATGAGAGATTCAGAGCAATAAATTACTTCCTTTCTAATCACATAGCTAGTTAGCAAGAGAAGTACAATGAATCTACACCTTTTGATGAGTGGGACGTTAAATTATTCCTGCCTTCCTTTGGCATGCTGGTATTAAGTTTTCAGGATTTGTTTATGAATAGGACCAATTTGATCTGTGTCCATCTTTTTGGGCAGACCGGATTCCATTATCACTGCCATTTCCTTGTTTTAAGAAATTGAGGGCCTCTTAATTTGAGTAACAATTAAATTGCTAAAAAGTAAAATGGGAGAGCCCCAGCGCCTGTATGAGCTAGTTACTGAATCCCTAGCCTTCTGTGCTGTGTTTTTCCTTTCGCACAGATTTGATTAGCTGTTGTCATAACTGGGGTTCTATATGCCTTTGACCATTCTTGGTTTCTCTGAATATCCTTAGAATTCTGGTGGTGCCCTACTGTACAAGTTGTTCAAGAAATGTTGCCATGTGGATTGAGTAGAAAGCAATTCTGTTTACCTTGGCAGTATTCCAGCCTGGTAATACTTAAAGTACAAATTAAAAGAGGGGAATGCTGCAAAACTAGGTGGCAGACAGGCACTTCGATTGAGGTGGATTGCTCAGTTCTTAATATAGTGCTTTATAAAAGAAGCCAGAGGCAATGTGAAGGAGAATTCTTACAGAATTCATAGGATCAGACCACACTGGAGCTTTTCTAAGTGGCTCCAGTGACTTTCTTGGTTAAGAAAGCTTTAGTTTCTCCTTCCATTAGTTTCAACACCTTGATTTCTTGCCCTCCACTATATTTTCTGATGAGAACACAAGAGTGTTAATAATCCACACTCTAGAGGATTGCTCATTAATAAAGACTGGAGAATAAAATGCCTTGTGGAAATTTTGGCAATTATTCAGCTCTAAATTGCTCTTGGAGATGAGGGAAAGTACACTAAAAAGAGCTGGAATGACTAGAAGAAGTCTCATGTTGCTAGACTGGTAGCCAGAATAAAGTTGCTCTACACAGCTGTAAATGTCCACTCCTCAATCCATACAAAGAAAAGGGTTGAATTCAACCACTAGTTGCCCAATGGGACAGACTTTCCCAGTGTACTCCGTTTCAATAATTTATTTTTCTTTTGTTTCTTTTCCAGATCTTCCTCCAAAGAATAGGCTTGTTGCTTTACAGTGTTAGTGACCCATTCCCTTTGACGATCCCTAGGTGGAGATGGGGCATGAGGATCCTCCAGGGGAAAAGCTCACTACCACTGGGCAACAACCCTAGGTCAGGAGGTTCTACCAAGATACTTTTCTGGGCCCAGATAGGAAGATGAAGTCTCGAAGACAACCACCACATGTCAAGGTGGGTAAGCTGTCCCTAAAAGCATAGTAAGTCATTGATCTTATTTTCCAATATACATTGCACTTAGCTTTCCACTAGAGGTTGTATTCATCATTATCCTGTGTCTCCTTTGGTAAAAACAGCTTCCTAACTAACCTAGGAAGCAACTGGGTGAGAGATTGGTGAAAATGATGATGTTTAGAGGGTAGCAGGTTGCATGATTTAAGGTGTTTAGGGTGGGAATGTAGTAAGTGGTAGAGGCCTACAACTAAACTGTTCTTGTTTTTAGGAGAACATGGACAACTGCCACATCAGTGACACTGATCTCATGGGCAAATCCTTCTGTTCCATCTCGTCCTCAAAGTCTCCTTGAGGCCTAAAGGAGAACTTTGTCAATCACTTACATATAAGATGCCTTGGGATGTCAATGGGATATAACACACAAGAAGCTGTCTGAGAAGATAAATAAGAGTGATATCTTTTTATGCTGTGTTTAGTGATTGATGGGCAGCTCATAATCATAAATGGAAACCTGACCAAAGATGGCACAAAGTTTCCTGTCATCAGGCAAGATCTAAAGAACTGGGACCCTACATTCTCTAGGTCAGTGATGGAAGAGGCTGATTAGTGGGTGAGGGTTGGCAGATGAAGGTGACCATTCAGTGCAGTAAATTCTGATTGTACAGGCATTGTCCAGCATTCTTCATAATGAGTGGGTGCCCTGTAAATTTCTTTTTTTCTTTTTTTCTTTTTGGCTGGTCAAGTGAAGCAGTGGGAGTGGAGAATACCTTGTAAATTTCATGAGATGTTTTCATGGGTAGAACCCTTGAAATGTTATAATTGACTAGAAAGACCCATAGATTCAGAAATAGAGAAAGTTAGTAACAGAACATAATAGAATGCTAAGGTGAAAGTTATCTAGGAAGATTGCTGCTGTATGATTGTGTTTTGGTAGTCCTGAACCAGGAGACTTAAATAAAGCAAATTTGAGGCAGTCCTGTTCTTAGACCTTATTCCTTTCCCCCCTCATATCTATTATTTGTTTTTGTGATCTCATTTATTAATCATTTAAAGGGACTCCTTCCTAGCTGATCGGCATGTTAAACAGGATTCCAGTCTTCAACTAAAGGTATAAGCCTGTGACTGGTGGTAGTGTCTCCTAGTGAGTCATTAAGTAATATCGGGCAAGACATTTTCCCATTTATGTCATAGTTTCCTATTCTGTTCAATGAGGAATTGTACTCATTTTATCTCTAAAGGCCTTAAAGCTTTGACTTTATGTGTCTAAGCTCTGTAGAAACACTGTCTATGTCATTAATTTGAGTCTTCCATAAGTCTAGCACAGTTCTTAATACCTACAGCATTTACGTGGTTTCTCTCTTGTTTTTTTTAGCTCTTGATTGTTCCCTTCATATTTGCCAAATCATTATCCTTCCTAAAAGGAGTGAAGAGAGTTGGGTTTTCAGCAGGAACAAGAAATTTGAACACAACAAAGGAAGTCAGCCTTCCCACCTGAAGATCAACATGCCTGGCACTCTAGCACTTTAGAATAGCAGAATGAAGTAAGTTGTTGGTGTTGCGATCCTGCGAGGATTGCTCCAGAGCTAATAGCTGTTTTTTGGGAGTTGGTGTTGGATGGGAATGTGGTAGCCTAACATGGAGCAGGGCCAAATGTGGGATTGGAAGATGAGCAGTCTCCCGTATTACCAACTGGGTTCACTGAAACAACTCAAAGACATTATAGTCCGCTTACCAGATGTATCAGAGGAATTTAGCCCCTTTTTGTCTGTCCTGTGTCTTCACTGCATAGCTCCTCTGTCATTCTTAGAGGCTTAAACATTGAGAAGCCTAAAACAGTATTTTGCTTTCTGCAGAAAAGGCGGCCCTTTCTCATCTCCATTTGTGAGAGAATATCTGTAGATAAGGTTTAGTATAAAAAGAAATTTAGACCCTGAAGCAACCATTATAATTGTGAAGGGTGTGAAAACTAAGTCAGTTTTCTAAAGGGAGGGGGAAAGGAGAAGGTATAAAATGAGGGGATTGACTAAGTGCTGTGTAAGGGTCCTTTATGGAAATATTCACTCATCTGTGAATGAGTCTCATTTGGCTCTTATGGAAATCCTAGTAAATAGTTGGAGCAGAGTGTTAAGAGGCACAAATTCTGTGTTTAAATCCTCTCTGCTACTCACTGGGTGTGTGACTTTTGGCAATTTAGAGTCTCCCAATAGACTTGTCTGTTTGTGAGGGTTAAATGAAATAATGTATGTAAAATGCTTAATACAAGTGCCTGGCACATGGCAAGTAAAAGGTAACCCAAGACGTTTCGTAAGTTCATTGGATACAATACAAGTGACCACTAACACTATTTGGTAGCAGGCAGAGTTGGCACATTTTGATTCTATATAAGAAATTCCCTAAGGTAGAAATTTAAGTAGGAGAGCATCTATGCTGGTGGTCATGGTTGTTTTCATTATTATTGGTAGTAGTATAAGTAGCATTGGTATAATAATTGCTTATAATTATTAATGGCATTTTTTGTTTTCTTTTTGTAATCTTTTTGTGATGGTTTTCATGTCTCTTGTGCCCCTCACTGTATCTTGTTTCTTCTACTTCTTATCCTCTTTTCCTAAATGTTTGCCTTTGCTTATATCTCACTTACAAGTGTGTATTCCTTTGCATATTTCTTTCTTCCTTGAGTGTCTTTGCTCTTTCTTCTCTGTCTACAGTGTCTTACCCACTTCCATGTTTTCTCTTGCTAATTTCTTCTGTGTGTGCCTTTGCCCCATTTTCTCTTTGTTCTCATGAGTGCTGTGTGCCTTGGCTTAGATGTATCTCATTTTTTCATTTTGTTGCTCTCTTTGCTCTCCTAGATCTCGCTCTTCTTTCACTCTTTCTTCCTTTTGTATCTCTTCTTTGGGTCACATGCTCTGTGCTTTTTGTGGTTTTCTTGTTCTGCCTGCCTCTCTTCTTTTTCTCTTTGTGAATTCTGATTGTCACTCTTTCCCTTTTTCTTTTGACATTTCACCTTTCTCTGAGTCTGGCCTCCTTTCTTCTGTTTCTACTCCTTATCTCACATTTCTCTTTTCTAGATTTCCTTTCTGCTTCTCTTGGGCTGTTTTCTCTGTCCCTAGCCCCATGTGCCTCAGTGTCTCTTTGCTGTTTGTGATTTTCTGTTTCAACGTTAATCTCTCTGCTTGCTTGTGTTTCTTCTCTGCTTTTTCCCTTTCTACTCACCTTTGAGCTCTGCTTTTTCCCTTTCTACTCACCTTTGAGTATTCCAGCCTCTTCATGAGTCTATGTCTCCCTCTCTTTTATATAATCCTCTCTCCTTGAATTTCTTTGCATATGTGGGCATGTGTACGTGTGTGCGTCATGTGTGACAAAGGGGCTTCCTAACCCCTTCCCAGTAGGTGCAGAATGTCAGCTATCAAAATAAGCATTGCAGAGCTGTTCGTTATGCCAGGCTGCCCTGTGAGATGATCCAAGACCAAAACGAGGCCTCAGGGTCTAGACTGAAGTAAATCCCAAGATGTAAGATGGACAGAAGGTGGAGGGCTCATAATGGACAGATGGCCCAAAGTAGAAGACAAACAGTTTTGAGATCTGAGGGCTAAGATGGAAAGCCCATGTCCCAAGATAGATGGGAGCCTCAGGCCTGAGACCAACAAAAGCCTCAAGGGCCAAGATGTACAAAAGGTGGCCTGAGTTGGACAGAAAGCCTGAATTGGATAGAAGGCTCAAGTCTTGAGTTAGACAGAAGGCCAGAGACGAGGAGGGGGGCTGGAGGCCTAAGAGCTGGGACAGGACACACGGAAGGCCTGAGAACTGAAACGTATGACACAAGGCCCAAGACCTGAGATAAGCCCAAGGTTGTATTTTGAAGACCTATGACCCAAGGGTGGAAGACCCCAGACACAAACAAGACCAAGTACTCAAACCTCCCTGGATGGACAGACGGCCCAAGGGGAACATATCTTAAGACTAAATCCTGGAAGCTGGAGGTCCGCGACCCAGAACTCAGGAGGAGTTGAAGCCCCACGACCAAGGAAAGTCCCAAGATGAGAACGCTAAACCCTGTCTCTTTTCTATTGTTATATCCCCTTAGATATTTCCTGTTCTCTTATTTCCATTTAAACCTGTTTCTTTTGAGATGTACTTTTTTGATGTTGCCATTTACCTTAAAGGAACATATCTTTAGATTGATGGTATTATTCCTGGGAAAGTCTTGAGCGAGCTTTTAATTACAGTTTTTAGCTATTCATTAACGTGTTAGTATTTTTTAAACTACCATTTCTATTCACATCTACTCCACTTACGAGAGACACCAAAATCCAGCCAATATCTAGTCTGGCTTTTGTTACTCCTCTCAGGAGCAAGCATCCATATAGGTGACATTACGTTTCGTCTTCTCTTTTAACCTCAGAAGCCCTAGGCTGATGAGAAGAGGAAAGCATCAGGCTGTTGGGAGAAAAAAGTGCCAGGCTATCTATAGAACATGTGAAGAGATATTCCAGGCCAATGAGAAGCATTAGACAAGAAATACACAGATGTGCCGGCTTTCTAAGAAGCACCTGCCAGCAACACCTACCTTCTTTGAGCTTAGGTGAGCAGGATTCCTGGGGTTTGGGATTTCTAGTGATGGTTACAGAAAGGGTGATTGGGCCTGGGATAGAGTGAGGCCCCAAAGGGACAGCTGAACTCCCTGCTCATAGTAGTGGCCAAATAGTTTGGTGGACTGTGCCAACCTTACTCCTGGATTTAATAGACCTCTCTAGGCTTAAAGATGAGAGAACTTGGGACTATTTAGCAGGTTTAATCCTTTCCTTGATTTTCCCTCTTTTATAAGGGGAGTTGATTGAGATGATTAACATGTATGAAAGTACTGTAAAACACAAGAGAAAAAAGCAAGGCATGCTCATTAATAGTGTACTGGCAATCATGCACAGCTAACATTTGAAAGTGCAGTGTAAGTTGGTAAAGCATTGTGTAAATCAGTAGTCAGATTGTAAATACTTTAGACTTTGCAGGCCATGTGGTCTCTGTTGCGTATTCTTTGTTTAAACAACCTTTTTAAAAGGTAAGAACTATTCTAACCTTTGGAGCCAAGTAGATTTGGCCTGCCATTCACAGTTTACCACCCCCTGATGTAAATGCCAGAGAATGTGTCTGAATAATATTATTAATTTCCTTCTCTGTGCCTGTCCCTGTGCTAGGCACTAAGGATGCAATGATTATTTATCACAACCAGGTTACCTGAAGAAAAATGTGGAAAGTGCCTTATAAACTATAAAGCACTTGCACTCTACTGTGCAAGGCACAGTGGATACAAAGAAAAGCATGAATAAAAAAGTGCTTTGTCAAAAGAATATCTACTATGCAGACACAAGGAATTAAATGTTCAATAAATGAATAATTTATATATTTGAGGCCAATGTGTTTTTGCTGCTCTGGTGATTTTGAGTAAAGATACAGTATTCCAGGTAGCAGAAAAGAAAACGCATGGAAACGGCTTTTAAATTATAAACAATACTGCAAACACAAGTCATTTTTTAAGCTATTGTGATCACCTGTAACGTGCCAGATACCATGCTAGGCACCGCAGATACCAAAGTGTTCTCATAGAACTGAAGATTGCAGAAAAGGAGCAGACTGATGTGCTTTGTAAGCCAAAGCACTATACAAATGTCAATGGGCTACGTATTTATGAATGAATGAATATTAACCACCTCTTACCTACCAGATATTGTTTTGGGTATTGCGAAATCCAACATAAATTCTCCCAAGTAATTCTACTGTGTAATAAGAGGAAACTTTATGTTCTATACTATTCAGATGGAAGGAATGAGATATTGTTTAATTTATCAATCAAGCTCTTACTGGTGAGGTCAAGTTAAATTATTACCAGTATATTTTCCCAGGTAACAGAGGCACAGGCAATGAATGTGAATGTGCTTTCTAAACTATAAAGCACTAAATAAATGTAAGACATTAGATGATTTCTGTATGAGTAAACTCTCTGTAAGATAGGCATTGTCGCTACAAAATTCTTTTTGTACTTGACCCACAGTGAGAAAGGGTGGTATAGGCCGGGCGCAGTGGCTCACACCTGTAATCCTAGCACTCTGAGAGGCTGAGGTGGGAGGATCGCTTGAGCTCAGGAGTTTGAGACCAGCCTGAGCAAGAGTGAGAACCAGTCTCTACTAAAAATAGAAAAATTACCCGGGACGTGGTGTTGTGTGCCTGTAGTCCCAGCTACTCCGGAGGCTGAGGCAGGAGGATCACTTGGGCTCAGGAGTTTGAGGTTGCTGTGAGCTAGGCTGATGCCACGACACTCTAGCCCAGGTGACAGAGTGAGACTCTGTCTCAAAAATATAAAAAAAAGAGAAGCGTAGTATAAATAGTTATACAAACCAATGGTTTAAATATCTGTTAAATGAACTAATCAATTTCAACTGCCGACTATGTGAACTCACTGTTAAAGGCACTGAAGAGATACACAGATTTATTATATTTAATTGTGCACACAGCTGAGAATAAGGCAATACATATGTTGGCGTTTGGTGAGCTCTAAAGCACCATGTAAGTGTAACTATTGATTTTCTCACTTGGTGCTGAGTACTAGTTTTATAAAATTATATCATAGTTATTATACTATGCAAATAAAGTAGAAAACTTTGGGTGAAAATTGTTAACTGCTGAATACTCTAAATATAACATGTATGGGACTCAGAGTCTGGTGAGTGCAAGAGTGGATAGTAACTATCTAATATGTGCCAGTCTCATTGCTAGCCATTGCAAAGATAAACCATTTTTCTTCTGTTTCGGGTAGCAGAAGAAAATATGGGTAAAATCAGTTTATAATTTGTAAACTGCCATAATATATAAGCAGTATATGCAGAATGAACATTGATTATTTACTGTTATCCTCAGAGATGGCAACTGAGGGTACAAAAATTGATTATCATTATTATTGAACCTGCAACAGAGATCTGTGTGTAAATTTACAAAGCCTTCTGTTCAATACAGATAGGAATTAACTGCTGGTTTACCGAATGATTACTGATTACGTTCTATGAGGCTTAGAACTACATGCCCTAGGATATAAAAATGATGTTATCATTATTGGGTGCTCACAGGAGGAAATGAAGTAATGGTGTGAGACCCAGAGCAAAAGTCACTTAACTACTATTAAGTCAGTGTGTCAAATGCTGAGCTAATTTGAGAGAGAAAATATTCTCCAGAAGGATACATGCTCCCTGGCCTGATTGAAGAGATGGAAAATGTTTCTTAAAGCAAGATGTTGTGGTCCTCCATCCAGTTTCTTAAATGCTGAATGCTGATGATGGAGGTGAATTAGGCCTGGCTTGGCCTGGCTTGGAGACAGTAAAGGATTAAAAATAAAGAGCTCGCATTAGCTTTTTAATTCATTTGCTAAACAAAGCATCTTTTATATGGAATGCACCATTCTGGGTTCTAATAATAAGAGAGGTGAAATGGGCCTAGTCTAAAAGGCATTAAATCACTGATCCAGCTGAAGACAGAGAAACATCTTTGATTTGATTGTTGTGTAAATAGTATTTCATTGCCTGTTGTCTGCAAGGTACTATGCTTAATGAGTTAGTTAACTAGGTCTGGTCCAGAAGACCTATTGACTTGCCTTGGAGATTAAAAAGAAGGAAAAAGGCAAGGTTCTTTCAACATAAAATGGAGACTTTTTTTTCTAGTTCCAGAAATCCTCAAAATCACTTGCTCATTGGCCTAGTTTGAAGCCAGAGGACTGCTAAAAGGGCTCAGGGTTTGTCCTTTAATTCATTAATTAAACATCTGCTTTTATTATAGTTAAATGGTTCAAGATGAAGCAACTGGTTTTAAAAGTATTTGCTCGTTGGCCTGGCTTATTGTCAGGAAGACACTTGAGCAATAAAAAAAGATTCTTTCATATTTACCATTATTTAGTAAAAAATTATTAAATTGGAATTAAGTGTCGTTCTTAAGTACTTAAAAGACATAGACCAAAAGGCACTTGATCTCATTAGTTTATGGAGGAAACAAGAACCAATTTTATAAGACACTGCATTTCTTTCTTTAGTTGAAAAATCTTCATCAAACAGGTGTGATATGTAAGACACTGAGAAGGTGAGATGAAATAATAGGTCACCTTCTCTTCTGGCGTGCTTTGCAGAGTGTAAGAGAGGGCTTTTTATTGTTTCATTCATAGAAATATTGATAAAGATGGCACTAAATGCTAAATGAAATAGATCAGTTCCAAAAGGCATTTAGTAGGACTTGGAGATGCGATGACACAATAAATGGAGTAATACTTTTAATCAAACAGAAGTGGCCATGATGCTGAGCCATGGTGTTAAATCTCAGAAAACAAGAAATGATCTTGACTGAAAGACATTTGCTTATTAATTGGCTCAGAGACTAGAATATAGGAGGAAGGTTACTGTTCATTCATTTTTTTCATTTACTCAGTTTATTCTACAAGTATATTTAGATGCCTATTGGATATAAGGTCCTTTGGTAGGTTCTCAGGTGACTCAGAGACTTGACAAAAAGTGCATTCCTTCCCAGAGAACTTCTGAAACTTTCCTTATGGCTTAGTCCCTAAATAACATTGTGTAGTTTAATTCCTACTCCGTATCTCTTCCACCACTCTGGCCACTACGATAAGCAGGTTTTGTGGTTATGCTTGTTCCTTAAGTTACAGGTACCCTCCTTATAATAGACAATTCATTTTCCTAGCCCATCCATCCGTCATGAAAAATGTCTGTGACCACTGTTGGGCAGAAGGAGGCATGATGACCAACTAATTAATTCCTAACCCCCAGTCTCATTGGTATCAGCCTTGGGGAACCACCCATACGCGAGCCACAATTGGTTTTGAAGTACATTTAAGTTTTTATCTATTTTCGATTCTTTACCCTTTACATGCTGGCACATATACACTGCCTAAATAGATCTCTTTCAGAAACAATCCTCGGCACGTAGCAAACTAGGGATGGAGACATGATTTCTCTTGCAGCAGCTTTTCAACTTACACCTTAGGAATGTTATCCTTTTTATCATCAAAACCTGCCCAAGAAGGGCTTGTTATAGTAGAATAATGTCAGTGGATGAAAACAGCTCAAAATTTTACCATGGTTAAGTTTTAAGAATAAAATAAAAATTGGAAGTGATTGGCCAAAATTGAAAGGAAAAATACCACCCCCCCCCCCAAAAAAATAAAATCCTCTAAATCTAGACCTGACTGGGCTTTGACCTTTTCCATTTTTAAATCACTCACAGAGGGTGGGACAGGAGGAAGAGTGAAGGAAAAGGTCAAACCTATTTCTAAGGGCAGCCTCCCTTTGTTCTGGGTTGGCCTTTAGAGTATTACTAGCTCCAAGTCAAACTTGGAGTTGCTGCTTTTAGTTTTATGCAGTTCTAATAACTGATCATTGTTGAGATGAGGAGAAAGTCCTTTGTTCTCACTAATTTGTTACATGTTTTTGAGAAATAATTTTGTCTGAATGTTTATCAACTAAGCCTTGGGTTAGATAGCAAAGGAATTTCTTAATTGAATCAATATTACCTCTCTATCATAAGGTTGTCTTAAAGCTGAAGTCAAAATTTGCTTTAAAGGAAGAGGACTTTATTGTTCATTGTAGTTCATACATACTTTGAAAAAATCTAAAGCGTAGTTTCCACGTCAAGCCAACAATGACATCCGTAAGTGGAGTAGGAAATGGATAGATAGCAAAGTATAATAGGTGGAGGGAGCATGGTTGAAGATTTGGGGTTGAAATTTTGTGGTTTTCACTTTGTACATTTTTAATCAGGCATCAGATACATCTGAAATATTAATAATGTTTGGCTTTTAATGTGTGGTGTCAGTTGGACTCAGTAATGCCCTTTTCTTCAGGTGGCGGTGGGGGATACCTTACCAGAAAATGGAAAGGAGAAGTAACTAAAAAGCCTTCCTTTCACAGTTTCTGGCGTCACTACTGATTAAACAAGAATAAAAGAACATGCTATCGTCGTCTGTTTTAGTTGCATAAATGAAATGGCTTCATCTCTACCCTTCCATCTCAGAGGGAATCTGTGCCAAAATGCTGAGATAAATGGAAGACGCTTGTACTTGTGAACTGATGTGAAATGCAGAATCTCTGTTGAGTATTTAGTGTTTTGAAGATTGAAAAATTTTGCTCAGCATGAATGACCACCAAAAATTAAAACCATGTGAATGTCACAACTGAGACAAATTGGGGAGTTTATTGTCTATTGTAAAATAAAATGTACTGTTTTGAAAACTTTGTGTTTTGATGTGAGAGTTTCTAACTCACTGTCTCTTTCTGACGACACTAGTTACCTTAATTTCTTTTCTTTTCTTTTTCTGTTCTTTTACTACCTTAATTACCCAGCTTGGGTAACTGATTTGAGGTCTCATTTTTTACAGCTTCAGTTGCTTTGGTCAGGATACTAAGAAGCACAAGACCACTAAAAAAATGTGAGAAGCAAAAAACTATTGAGAAACAAGAGTGGGGTAGGAATAGGGCACAAATAAATTATAAGGCTCTGGAAATTAAGAAGCATTCAATACAAAGGCCCAGTCCCTGAGTAGGTGGAGAGATCTTTGGTGTTTCTAGAATTCTGAATGATTAGATACCCAAACTTTGGATTGGTCACTTCATAGGCAGTCACTTCATAGGCAGTATTTTATAGGCTTTGTTGGAAATTAAACTTAAATTAAAACTATTGTTTCTTGAAGAAAGCCTTAAGCTATTATGGCAAAATGATTATTCAGTCCATGTGCTTTTAAAACTGATGCCTGAAGAATTCTTATCTTATGTGTTACAGGTGAGTCTTGTCCTTATAAATGACTAGAGTTTGAGATGATAAAATTGACCCATATCCTGGGTTGTTGCTTCTGAACTGGGATGGTCCTAGGTGGCCTTTGCTGCATACTTCCATTTCTCTGCAAGACTAGGTGTGTGGGACAGGGGGAAATGGGTGGGGAGGTGAGGAAAGACTTCTTCCTGAAGTTATTCTTGGGTGTCCTTCCTGCCTCTGTCCATCCTTTTTTTTTTGAGACAGAGTCTCACTCTGTTGCCCGAGCTAGAGTGCTGTGGCATCAGCCTAGCTCACAGCAACCTCACACTCCTGGGCTCAAGCGATCCTCCTGCCTCAGCCTCCCGAGTAGCTGGGACTACAGGCATGCGGCACCATGCCCAGCTAGTTTTTTCTATATATTTTTA